>ML219103.1:0-15770 GCA_004785975.1 Popillia japonica | reverse complement strand
CACATTTTTGAAAATTGACCAACAACTTGTAACATATGAAACATAAGCTTTAGAAAAAAGTTTTGACGAGAAATGTTATTGCCAAAAATGGTTCAATCTAGTTGCCACTAGGCTAGAAAAGATTCTCGTTTATTACTTGCTATGGCGACATGTTAGATTTGTCTGAAATAGTTTTTCAAGATGTCATACAAGATTGAAATACGAAACGGACGTCTGCCTAAACGCTAGTTTGTTAACATTTTTCAAGACCATTATATTGGACTGTCCACCATTTAACACACAATTAAGAAATGTGAAGAAGTTTTGCCATACATCAATTTATCAGGTCAGTCCATAAGTTCGTGCGCATTAATAGCATGCATAATGATGGCATTCTTGGAAATCTTGTGGAGTTAGAGCCACAATTAACAGTGGATCAGATCGCAGAAAGGATGAATTCATCTCATGTAAGTCGTCTTTCGTCAGCTAAAGAAGATTGGGAAAGTATCCAAGCTTGGAAGGTGGTATCCGAAGCCAATCTCCAACAGCGAATAAACATTTGCACTTTACTTTTATCGCGCTTCGAAAGAGAGCCATTTTTAGATCGTTTGGTAACAGGTGACGAAAAATGGATTATTTATCATAACATCACAAGAAAAAGAACGTGGACAGATAGAGATAAGTAGCCGATTCCAACAGCAAAGGTGTCTTTACATCCCAAAGAGATTCCTTTGAGTGTTTGGTGGGATATGCATGTTGTAATTTATTTTGACCAGTTAGAACCAAATCAAACGTTTAATTCAGAAGTTTATAGTGAACGACTTTGCCGTCTAAACTCAGAATTAATCAAAAAACGCCCTCGATTGGGCTAGACTGCTTACTCCCCAAATATTTCCCCAAGTGATTTTCACTTATTTCGTGCCTTACAATTCTTTTACAGGGGAAAAAAATTAAATTCTATACAGGAGGTACACAATGACCTTTCAAGTTTTTTGCATCAAAACCAGTGTCTTTCTACAGTAATGGAATAAAAAAGCTACCTGTAAAAAGGCGAGACATTGTAATAGATAATGGAGGAAAATATACATATAATTGATTAAAATGTTAAATTGTGTTTTTTTTATATTATTTAAAAATTTACCAAAAAATGCGCACGAACTTATGGATTGACCGATACCGTAGAGTGGACGACCTTCAGTTGTGGCCCCACATGAAGTAAAGAGACTCGTCCAATCTGCTCAGGACAGAATTGGTGTCTACACGCACTTTAGACCATAGATTTGGAATTGCATATAGGACTGTTGGCAGAATTTTGACTAAAAATGGATTAGAATATCAAAAAAGGAGGAAGTGTCCCAACTACTCCGCAACCCAACTAGAGAGATGCTGCCTAATATTAAAGCGTCAACATTACTTAGCAACAGAGAGGTGACGATGGTTTTTACGCGTCCAATATTGCAAATTGTCGTGAAAACATAGAATTTAAACCGAAAGCAAAATTTGAGGCAAGATTATGGTCTGGTGCGCTATTTCTCAAGCATGGTTGGGCTGGTTATCTGAACATAACGTGAATTATGACCTAAGGATGATTGTATTTTCCCAACAATAATAATAATAATATAATAATAACAATAGAGTTTATTAAGCAGATCATAACTACACATGGTATAGAGTGCCAGCAAACAATGCTCTTCCTTCAGATCCATCAGTAATGAAGGAAAATTAACAAAAGACGTGCATATATGACTTATCACAATTTCCTCAACAAACTAGCAAATCAAAAGACAAGAAAGAAAAAAGAAGAATATATCATACCACATCTATGTACATGTACCGGTCGACCCAATAGGCCCAGCAGCATGACAAGATACAGCAATCCCACACAAACTTATCTTAATCCAAGAAAAAGGAGGAAAATTTATGATAATGGTTTGGAACTCCAAAATGAAGCACAGGTACGGGCCAGAATATTCCAGAAGATCCGATAACTGCTCTTTCAATGGAAATTCATTCCGATTAGTATGACAACTATGTCCAAATTTTATAGGATCGCAAAGGTCTATCAAATTTAATCTCTGGCTTGATAATAAGTGATTGGCGGATATTTAGGCGGATAATTAGTAAGACATTTGGCACCTAATCCAAATGCGATAGGATACATGATTGAGCTTCTTAGACCACCTTCCATATCCCAAGCAATATCTAGATCATCTAGATTTAGACATATTACTGAAGAATATAATATTAAACTAATTTTTGGTAATCTAGGTTTGTTTAAGATGCCAAAATTTGCAACTAAATCTTCACAAAATATGTAACAAATATAGAAAATAAAGAAGCGACCCAACACTATTTCTATCTAATAATTTATGCCAACGACCCTTCCTCAATTAGGGCACGGCCAATTCAATTACCCAAAGAGTCTCGTTAATCTCGTTTGCCTCCCTATCCGAAGAAAATCAACCGTACATACATATATTCCCGGCAGCCATTAATCTAGTACTTAGTATGTTGGTATCCAAGCAGATACTTACGTCTTGTAGGGGTGGTTTCTCGTAGTCGTGGTGGTGGTTATTGTTGCAACCCGTGGTAGCGTCCCGTTCGTCTAGATAGCTGGGCAGGCTGCCGCATATCTTCGGTTCGCTATTTGTGTGCCTGCCGCCGCCGCCACTGCCGCCTTTGCCATTGCAAATGCTGCCGCTGGACTGTGTTCGTCTGCCGGAAAGACCCTTCGACGAATGCCGGCTCACATTAGCGCCCATCTTCACATGGTCGTTGGATAGGCCACGTACTAGCCGCAGCAGTTCCGCATCGCTGATGGCGTCCTTTTTGTGTTCTTTTACGACGCGTGCTGGAAAAGAGGAAAAAATTATTTAAGAGTAATATTCACTTTTAATTGTTAAATGGTTGGTATTGCGCAACTAGAGGATGCAACACTAGAAATATAAGTTTGTGCAAATTTCGTGAGATTTATTCCAAGCCATTTTTCGTTAGAATTACCACCATTTTATTTCTATTTTTCTTTCCTAAATAAGAACCCGCCTAGAGCTGTTGTTTTAAATCGACAATCATTCGTTACCGGTACATAATCGTCTGTATATTAGGCAAGAGCGAAGCTGCACACCAAAACATTTAAGAGCATCTGCGTCGCTTCCGCTTGGTGCATAACTCCGGTCTATTAGCAATTATGCGGGCAAGATTTTCTCGTGCATTTTTTAATAAAACTTTCAACGCTGTGCACGGCAGTCGCCCGTCCTTTCAGCATTCCATTTAGTTGCCTCTTCCCGCACTACTACCGTCGGGGAAATTATTTGCAGTAATGCGAGGTTTTAAATTAACGCCGTGAAATTGAATTACTGCAATGCCGTCCGTTTGCTTTCCTCCGTACTTATATACTATACATACTACATTTCATCCTTATTTTTCTCGAGTACGTATGTATGTATATACCTATTTCGTCTTCTCTGTCTGGCTCTGTTGTCATATCCTTTCCGCTTCCGGATTTTTCCGGACGAAATTTAATTTAATAATGGATCATGTATGTATGTATAACGAGGAATATACTCCGGTAAAGCTGTCTAACTGTCACGGATATGTAATTCGCATGTATTATTTAGTTTTTGTTTCGGTGTTACGCTCTAGTTTCTACCTTAACTGAAGATTTTAAAATTTTACACGCTGGTATTTCAGCTTTCCACTTCCACGTTAATGCAGTTCTACTGTTATATGAAATGAACAGGCGCCTTTTCAGCGGTAGCGTTTTAATAATATACAGGATTTGCAGAATGAAATATCTTGTAAGCCTGAAGTTTATTAAAATGCAGATGAACGTGCTTGTTTGCTACATCGTCAGTTAGTAGAAGACTAATTTAAAATATCTAACTTATTTTGCTGAGATGTGAATTTTAGCAGAAACATGTAATATGTTATAAAATGTAAATAAAATTAATTAAATATAGCACATTGTATACAGATCGTTGCATCGCAAGTGCCGTCAAACGCTCGCTCCGATTGACGTGTTACTTCGTTGAGCAGGTCTTAGCGTTGTAGTATGTATGTACGTGCATAGCTGCGCCGGTGGTATGAATTATACGTAATGTAGGTAGACTCATATGATAAAATTTTCTTTAACGTGCACAATGTGCCCGCTGTTATTATCCTCTTAAAAACTAAATATGTAGTTATAACAAGAATAGCAAACTTGTGCACAGAATATGTATTGTAAGAAGATGTTTACGACGAATGAAAAATGTAAAATATTAAAGCTATGTGGAGAATAGTAATACTATGTATTATTACAACAATTCACAGTAAAATATATATATACATAATCAATAATCCTCTTTTACCCAAGTTGGGTGTCGAGGTTTCTTTCCAATTTTAATCGTAGACAAATGTAGCCCATGTCTTCCTATCTTGAGCCAGTTGCATTGCTTTTTCCCATGTCCTTCCCTTTTTATTTATAATCCTTCCTATGACATTTTCCCATACTTCTTTAGGCCTTCCTCTGCTCCTTCTCCCCTGTGTTCTTGCTCTCCATATTCTCTTTACCGGTATCTCATTGTCCATCCTTTGTAAATGCCCCCACCAACTCAATTGTCTTTGCTCGATGAATTCTTCTAATGATTGTATTTCTAGTTCTTCTCTTATTCTATCATTTCGTACTCTATCTCTTCTTGTCAAACCTTCTACTCTTCTCAAATACTTCATTTCAACCGCTTGCAGCTTACTTTTCTGTAGTTGGTTTAAGATCCAGGATTCGCACCCGTACGTGAGTATTGGTCTAAATATTGTTTTAAATACTGTCATTTTCGTTCTTTTTGATATTTCTTTTCTATTAATTAATCCTTTGTTCATTGCGTAGTACACATTATTCGCTTTTTGTATTCTATTATTTATTTCGATATCGTTATTTCCGTTTTTTTCTATTGTAATACCTAGGTACTGATATGTGTCTACTTGTTCTAATTCTATTCCGTCTAGAAGTATATGCATGTCTTGTTTTTCTTTTCCCACCATCATTACTTTTGTTTTGGTCTTATTTAGTTTCATTCCTTTTTTTTCCAATATATTTTTCCATATTATCAGGTTGTCCTGTAAGTTGTTTTCAGTACGCGCACTAATCACCATATCATCGGCAAATGCACACTCCGAGATTTCTACTGGTTGTAAATTTCTATATCCTACAAGCATTGGTTTTGTTTCTGTATTGCTTTCTCTAATTATCTCGTCCATGTATATAATAAACAGCAGCGGGCTGAGTCCTCCACCTTGCCTTACCCCTTCATTTGTTTTAAATATTGCTGATTTTCTATTATCCTTGATTATACAATTATTGGTTTCTTCGTACAGGCACTTGATCACTTTTATCAATTTGTTACTGACATTTCTCTTTTTTAATGTCTCCCATAATTCTTTTCTTGGTACTCTATCGAACGCTTTCTCCAAATCAATGAATGCAAAGTACGCCTTTCTATTATAAGTTAGTGTTTTGTTCACGATTTCTTTTATTGTAAAAATATGGTCCTGGGTACTTCTTCCTTTTCTAAACCCGCTTTGTGAATTGGATAAAGTTCTTTCCGTTACTGCTCTGAGTTTCTTTTCTAATATTTGCTCGAATACTTTTACCACTGTGCTTAGTAGAGTTATTCCTCTATAGTTACTGCAGTCTTTCCGGTCTCCTTTTTTAAAAATAGGTAGTATCATCCCTAATGTCCACTCCGATGGTATTTTTGCGTCTTTCCATACTGTGTTGTATATTTGTTTTAATATATCTTTTCCTTTTTTTCCCATATTTTTAAGCATTTCTCCTGTTATTTTATCTCCTCCTGGTGTTTTTCCATTTTTCAACTTCTCACAGTAAAATAATGAAATTTAAATTCTGTAATTAGTAGCTAAATAAAAAATGAATATTCTCATATTTGCAGGAATAAACGTTAAAAAGTATGCATATGTTACAACAGAAGGAATCTATTATTAGTCATAAATTATTATTTTATAAGTTAACATAAAAGCGACCACTTTTCTAATGCATTAAATGCTCGAAACGTCTTCCGGTCGCCTTAAAGCAATATGCTAAACGATCGTAGAAGCCTCGTTGCGCATTCTGTAAAATTGCTGGAGGAATGTCATCAAAAGTGTTAATAATGTTTTGTTGCAATTCTGCCAAATTGTTTGGTCTATCGTTTTCAAATGTATAGATCTTAGTTTTCATGTATCCCCATAAGAAAAAGTCATTAGGGGAGAGATCTGGTCATCTAGGTGGCCAGCGAATAGTTCCCCAGGTGCTTAGAACACGGTTTGGAAATACATTATGAAGATATTCCCGTACAACTCTACTATTATGAGCGGGACACCCATCCTGTTGAAACCATATGTATGTTATCCAAGTTGAGCGCCAATTCGTGGAGGCGTGGGATAATTCGATTTTGGAGCAAGTTAAGATACTTCTCGCCTGTTAAATTGCCATCTATAAAAAATGGTCCAATTTTATGCTCTCCAAGTAATCCCGCACAAACGTTTAATTTTTGGGGATACTGAGTTCTAGCATTGTATGTTAGGTGCGGGTTTTCTCTTTCCCAGTGTCGAGGTACAGCGGGATTATGTCTTCCGTGCAACGGGAAAGTACTTTCGTCCGTAAATAATATATTTGCAATAAAATTTGCGTGTTGATTGCAAATATGCATCATATTTTCGCAAAATTCCATTCTCTGTTCTTCATCTTCGGGAAATATTTCACTTGTTTTCTGTAATCTGTACGCATGGTATTTATTTTTCTTTAAAACACGGCATACTGTTCTTTTAGAAATATCCAGCTGCTCACTAATACCCAATGAAGATATTTTCGGGTTCTGTTCGACACTGGCACAAATTAAAAGATTTCTTTCGTCTTGGCGAACAAATGGCTGCCTATTACGTTTGTGCTTGTTCGGCATAATACAGCCCAATCTTTCAAAATAATTTATTATTCGCTGAATTGTTTTTAGAGCGGGTCGTGATTGATAATTCTCATAAAAGCGCTCTATTATTTGCCTTAAGGGTATTTCCTGATGATACCACTTAATAATTTGTTTTCTTTGAACTAAATTATAAACATCAATTATTTTTATAACATATAAATACCAAACTAACAAACTAAATAAATCCTTATGTATGTATCTTACACTAAACTCTGCAGAAAACCTAATAGAAACGACGACAAAACACTAACTAAACGAATATGTTTAGCAAAAATGCTTGAAGAATGAGACAATTAACAGATTAGGATATAATAAGAAAATGCAAATGAAAAGAATATTGTTTCAACAAGAATAATAAAAAAATGAAAATGTAATAAAATATCGTAAAGCGCTAGAACATATGAGACAACTATCTTCTACAATGCCTAACTGGAGACTGCAAATATCCAAATATTCATACGTATTCTCTGCAACATGTATCGGCGCCGGCGCGGCATATGGACTTAACTAAGACATACCGTTCAACTATCGATATAATATTGTGACGGCACTTGCGATGCAACGATCTGTATGTCAAATGCTGCACGAAAATAGAATGCAGAAATTCATATATTAACAAAAAACATTAAAGCTCTTCTTCTTCCTTATTTCCTTCTGCTATTGAGTTGTTTGCTTGTACCTCCTCTGCTGTAGTCTCTTCTGCAAACCTCACCCTTCTTGCCGGCTGCGGTTTCTTCTCAATACCTTCTTCTGTGCATAGTTCTGTCGTTTGGTTATGTGGAGTTTGTTTGATGTGATTCTCATTTCGACGATACGTCTTTCCTCCCACGTTCACTATAAACGATCTGTCGGTTAATTCTTGTTGTATTACGCCTGACGACCATTTATTGCTTAGCTCAGGTTTTAGTTTTACTATTACTTCTTGCCCTATGTTTAACTTAGGCAATTTTCGAACACCTCTATCATAATATAATTTAGTATTTTTTCGTCGTAACATTATTCGTTCTTTAACATTATCAACTATTTTGGGTTTTAAGTTCTCTGTTATGATAGGTTTTGTAGTTCTGGTCCTTCTAGAAAATATTCGTTGAACCGGGCTCGCGTCTATGGCATTTGGAGTATTACGTGCTATTAATAAGGCCAACCACAAATCTTCTTCATTCCTCGATGTTTTCTGGATTAAATTCTTTGGGATCTTCACTGTAGCCTCTGCTTTCCCATTACCTATACGATAATGCGGTGAACTAGTCACGTGTTTAAACTTCCATTTCTTACTAAAGTTTATGAACTCATCATTAACAAATTGGGTTGCATTATCTGTAATTACGGTTTCGGGTATATGCGTTTCTTATTTTCTACTTCTATTTCACACGCATCCATACTTATTCTTTGCCAAGGTATAGCGGGAACTTCATGTGTTTGCATCGGTAATTATATCTTATCTTGCGCTTCCTGGCATGCTAAACAGCTAGATACGCAGTTTCTAATTTGTTCATTAATTCTTGGCCAAAAGACGGTGTCTCTTGCTAATTTCAATGATGCATTCATACCACTATGACCCGCATGTAATCTCTTCAGCATGTCTATTCGAAGATGTCTTGGTACTATCACTCTATTTCCTTTAAACAATATTCCTCCCTGCATTACAATATCTTCTTTGTATTTTGCATATTGTTTTAACTCATCGTCATCAGCAGGTATCTTTTCAGGCCATCCGTCTAACACATATAAGCCAACTTTTCGTAATGTTTCGTCTCTACGTGTTCCTTCTCTAACTTATTCGAATCTTTCATTTGCTATGGATACTGTTGAAGTGTGATCTACTTCTTCAATCTCACATGGAAGCGTGGGTTCGAACCTCACACCTGACACCATGTAATGGCTTCTTAATACTTTATTAAGATTTAATAAGTAGTAGTACACAAACATGTAATGGAAAAAATATCTATTTCATTTATCAATACAACGTATCTATTTTTTAACTGTCAATATATTAATAATAACCACGTATCCTTGGTATCCGGTGGCCAACCTTATTTAGATGTTCGTACAACACTCAGTATACAAATGAAGAGCACAAGATAACATGTTATCTGGGAGCTTTGTGAAAACTTTATTGATAATGAAATTGTGCTCACTGTGCTTAACAGTATTTAGGTGAGCCGATATACAGGGTGTCCGCGATATTCAAAGCATGCTTTTAAGGGATGATAGCTACAACGATTTAGAAACAAAAACATATAATACACCTTGGGTCTATCTGTAAGCGTAAACGAGAAAAAAAAATTAGCCTCTAGCCGGAACAACTGCCATCAAACTGCACCACAATTACAGAAATCTGTACCAACCACCTTAGCAAGGAAGTTATAAACGACTTGGTGAAACCATCACAGCTATTGCAGTTTATTAAAGCTCAGACTAGATGGGGAGCTATAAGTGTTATGAATGTTTTATATATGACTTCATCAAAAAATCATAACTATTATATTAGTTCCACATCACGAAATGGGCGTAAACGAAATTAGATAAATCCCGCTTTAAATGTTCACCAATTAGCTGCATACCGACGGAAGAGTGCAACACGAACTATAATGACGCATTTTTATTTTTCGAAGTATCCTCTAGGTAATATAAAATCAACATAATTCTTAGCGTTTGGATTCCCTCTCGTAAATATATTGCAACAACGGTAATAACGCGTTTTATGACCATCATATAAATCTAACAGCAGACATTCTTCCGTCTTCTTCCTTCCCATCCATTCTTCCCCGCCGTTAGCGAAAGCATTTTAATTCTCGTATTCTTCATTCTTTTTCGTCGCGATCCTCCACGCGCAACGAACCCGATGGCCGTTTCTAAGAGCGTAGTGTCGTCTAGGTTTAGCTCGTCACAATCCGAGATAATCAGCAAGAACTAATGCATAAAAATCGCATTCTTCTGTTTATACATATATTCACCATCATTCTCGGATTTATCGAATCTGCTAGGTTTAAGCGCGAGTTACTGAAGAAAACTTCTATCATTTGCATTTGCTCCGTCGATTCAACGCAGTTGCTCTTTGTTTAAGTTATTATGGAAGGATGAAATTCCATGAAGCGGTCTTGAATTACCGTTACTATTATTAATTCTCTGTCTCTGTGAACCTCAATCGTATTGTATTGCTGTAATTTGCGAAATCTAACCCGTTGTAGATCTTCTCTTGATAATGCGACGATATGAAATACGACTAGGTTTTACGAGTATAATATCGATTAAACTTTTATTATTATTTGCGTAAGTTTAATGGACTTTGTTACAGGCGAAGTCAGCGGAATTTCTTCATTCGATTGTAAAATTTTGTAATAGCACTGACTTAAACTTTTGCTATTTTTAAAATAGATTTTGCAAGGTTCACATTGTGTTTACGTAATACTCCCTTTGTGTGTTATAACGTAAGTCAGCAATAATCATTACGACATTGTATACATGTGACAATATCAAAAAAAAATATTAATGAACAAGAGAGTTGTTCTGTACAGATTAGCAAATAAATAGTGTGGAACTAATATTATAGGAGAAGGATATGCTTCCACTGATTAGCTCCTTACAGTGCAATAGATTTCATGTAATGGAATATTATGTTTGAATCTAATAAGATTAAGTTATTAGCTGCATGATAAGCAATCGACTGCGGAGTGTACTTGTTCCCATTGTTTAATGTTATAAAATACAGTTCCATCTGTAAACAACCTTGAGCTCAATAATGTAGTTTTGGGTAACATCGACGTATCATTAAATTTTAACAAGTTTTATAAATCCAATATCAGTATCAACAAAAAAATTGATCTAAAATTGGCACTAGTTGCTCTTTCAAAGATATACATTTAGAATGACCTTGAATATGTAAGTCTACCGATTTTTGAACATGAAGCAAAACAGGTGAAACTTTTAGATATGCTAAATGATATCGAAGGCTTCCACGCCACGAGTCTCTCTTATGAGGGCTTCCGGATGTTTACCACCGCAAAACCCTAATGTGTGGGTCTTCGTCACTTTCACTGCGCCCGATTTTGTAGTTTTTGTTGTATTCCTTTTACTCCATCATTCTTAAATGCTTAACGACTGATCCTCTAGTCCCAGCTTCGGTCTAACTCTAGTTCTCTTTTCTATCGGTCGCAATTCGGTAATTTTTTCTACTACAGTAGAACTTGGATTATCCGAACTCCGACTATCCGAATCGCTCATTATCCGAAGTTGTACGGGTAAAGAATTGGCTGAGATGTACGGCGTTGGGCAAGCCACGATTTGAGCCATTAAAACGCGCATATCTACGCTTTTAAGTTCGTGTCAGAGCTTGAAAAGGAAGATGGAAGTTCTTCAAGAAAATCAATGAAGGTAGCAACACACAAAGATTTAGAAGATGTCGTTTTCATGTGGTTTTTGCAGAAATGTTCTATGGGAAACCCAATTTCGAGCTGAGATCATAGCTCAGAAGCCTGGACTGCATATTTGTATACCGAGTGGTACGACGACATTTTTATCCCTGGTGACACAGAACCAAAAATCTCTTGGAAAAGAAGGCGGTAAAGTGCTTTTAATTGTTGATAATGCATCAACTTATCCTACCGAAGAATTGTTAGAAAGAGTTGCAATGGAGGCAACCAATGGACCTGTCTGTTAGCTAATCGAAGATTGCGTAAAATTCTAGGTTCCGAACACTATACGGGTAAGAGGGTACCTGCGATCGGTTGTTTGAGCCCCGCAACGTCCCAGCTTATGATGGCCTGCAGTGTTCACAATGCGGGAAGAAGAGCTGAAGTAGACTATCGTATCTTCTTACAACCTTGCCGGTCTCGTTGTGTCACTTAGCTCGTCTAGATCCTCCTTTGGAGTGATGAAATTTGATCATCCAATTCGACCACAACGCTATTCTTTTCAAATGGGCTAATATTTTACCTCACGCAAACCCATAAATTCGGTGATTCGAAGAGCCAAGGTAGCACACACACGCGACAAGCTTGTATGTCAAAAAGAAAATCACAAACAATTCTAATGACACGAACGTTTTTTTTTTTCAGGCGAAAGTGATACTTTTGAATTCAAATCATCGGACGACGTTTGACGAAATCGGGAGTGCGGAATTCAAACATTCGCGCGCTCGACCTTATTGGTTTCCCTAGGTTTGGGGGTAAATATGTTACGTTCAAATTGAACCGTAACACAACTGTGTACAGTTTGTGCTTTGAAGCAGAACGAGCTAAGATAAAAAGATCTCCACATAAATGACCAATGCCAAAACAATTGGTTGAAATAATACTGAAGAATTTTAGAACAACCTTCAATATTTACCATTAGGAGCGCAAGTCTAATTTTTTTTCACTAGATCTTCTGAATTATTCAAATTCAAATTTTTTTTCCCAAACTCCTTGAGCAAAGAATACGTTTTCATTTAAAATACAATTGAGACATTGTCCTCATTTGAGACTTAATAATCCATGCCTTAGCATCGCCCAACAGCTTGCGCCAATTACAGGGGGCATCGGCTGGCCATGAGTCATTATTACGCCTGCGGTTGTAGACCGACTTAAGATGTTATCTTTCTGCATTTGCCGTGGAATTTGGGAAACTACAGAAAACCAAATTCAGCAAGAACGTACCGGGATCCGAACCCGATACCACCAGACTGTGAAGCGAGCGCCGTAGACACTGTGCTACACAGCCGGCATTAGACTGCTATTATACTGCAACTGAATATTTTTAATTTTGTGACAAATCACAAACATATCCCCTAACCACACAGGAAATATTTTGTCAGATTGATTATTTGTCAGATATTTTCGTTTAGCAACTATCCATCATTTATTTTCCCTCGAAACACAAAGCGTTTTGTTTCTGGAAAAGATATTCAAATTTATATATTGCTGTTGGACGTATTTGATTAGATAAAAAAAAAACTAAAGGTACCATTGTAGTATTTGGGTAAGTATCTGGAAGATTACTCTTCTGAGTAAGCCTTAAATTAGCTCCTCAGAAAGAAGTAGGAAAAGTCGTCAGGACCACCATATGGGTGAGAAGACTGATAGGTAGATGTTTGTCTTTATGTCTCGTCTTCAAATGTTTATGAATTTCTGACAACGACTATTTCTTGTTATTAATAAGAGAAACATAAGTCCTAATATTATCTCCATTAGCATTTTATTGGACTTACAATATTACTACTCAATATCCACAGAAATAGTAGTGGCTGGTTATAGATAAAGCTTCCTTTATGATTTGCAGTTCAAATCTCTTCTCGCTAAATAAGTACTCCGCTTGAACTACCAATCGCTGTTGACACACTCCAGCATGATTTAGGAAGAGATGTTGTAACAAAACCATAGCAGTATGTACATTTACAACATTCAAATTCTGCAAATGGTAGTCTTGAGAGCTCAAAATCAAACCACACTTTCATCACGTAACAGATGAAGAAGATCTATATAAAGACCATCTTTTGATGTTCTTAATGATTTAGAAAAATGCGGTTGAAAAATGAAGCAACAATAAACTTGAGTTCGTAATTTGCATTGAACAGCCATTAAGATTCTTTTATTAGTTTGGGAAAAAGGATGAAGCCAATTCTAATCGTTGGCAGGTAATGATAAATGAAATGAAGTGAAAGAACTAATCGCGTTAGTGGGGAAGTAAAAGCCTAAAAAATATTTTCGAGAAGTGGTTGACGAAAGAATTGTACAATATGTAGTAGATGAGGTCATAATTTTTGCTCGCCAAAGAGTTACCAATGAAGGCTGGGTTTGTTTGGGTATACCGTTTTCGAAGAGCCCTTATATATTGTCTATAGAGAGCATATTTAATGCCCACTTGACCAAAGCCTATCGACATTGTCCAAAAAAATTTGTTACTATTACTTTTTCCTGGCCATCTTTACATCTTGGCTGCAAGTTTACCAACATCTTAAAGGCTTTTTCGTTGATTATGTCATGGCAAAACTTATCAAAGATTTTATAACCGATCCTCAGAACAAACTAAACAGATGTTCATTTGTTACAGATGTTAGAGCAATACAAACGTTCTCAATGAATAACGGAAAAAGTTAGTCAAGTAGATATTTGAAACAATACAAATTGCAATGCAGATATCTTGTGAACATGTATAAAATTACTTAAAAACACGAAAGCGTGCAGAAAATAATTTTGAAAAGAATGTACCATAACGTAACGCCTAGATTATATAATATTAGGTAGCGTACGCTACATTATTATTTGTTACAATATTTAGCTAAACCAGCACGCTACTAAACTTCATACACTCTATAATAGACAACCCTTATCGTTATCGAGTTTCTGGTGTACTGCACGTAATCTATCCGAACATGAAAATCTAAAATATTTTGACTACGATCCGGGATTTTTAATTAATTTTCAACCAACGTCGTATACAGTTCAGATTTTACACGTACCGTTAAAATTCAATTCCCTGCCTCAAACTTCAGAAATTAAAAGCAAACAATATAATTGGGCAGCATTACCTCACCTTACCCTGTCCGTCGACATCACGAGTTTTATTAAAATTTCCGAATATCTAGTCTTTATTATGAATGTTTAAACTTACGGCTTAAGATTTAATTCCGAGTGGAGTTGCCTTGTTGAAAAAGTAAACGAAAAATCTGTCGCTGCCGCGCTTAACGACATCAGGCGGCAACTACAGCGGACTAAAACTTTTTCATAATTTTAATTAAGTTGGGAAAAGTTTATTATCCGTGTATAATTCTAGAGATATTAAAGTTTCATAGCGGCAGTAGTATTAATCTTATTTCGAATATAAATTAGTCGGAATGCTACAATACTGCAGGTCATATTTATTTGGAATATTTATCATATTAATTCCTTAATTAGGCTCTCGTGTATTATTAAAAACTCGATAATCTGAGTACCAAATTGTTTCTATGTACAGGACCAAATTGAAGCTATTATTTTAAAACGATTTCTGGGAGAAATGGATCAGGAAATTGTTCTAAAACTGTTCTAAAGCATATTCTTGAAAAGAAAAGAAGCAGAAGATGATTCACAAATATGTATATATATATTTCCACCCACATGAACAATACTTTGCTATATAGTCTATAACAAAAGTCTAGTTTGGGGAAACAATGTTTAGGAAGTACAATGAGAGCATTTGGAAACAGCTTCTTTATCATTAGGAGTAAACGCAAAACTATGTTCAATCAAATCAGAAATCATAATTCTTGATTGCACAAACCTAATTTTGATTAAATAAAAGTTAAATCATGCTAGATCCTGTAGATTCTACACAGTCTTAACCACTGAACATTGATGATACTTAATCCCATCATTAGAGAAACTCAAATCAAATTGCAGTTATTCACTTCATTATTTGGAATTAGTACCATATTTTCAACGTCAAGTCGTTTGAAACTTCGAAATATGGCTACGTTGCAAATTTTTCTGCAGAAACATTAACGGAATCCTTTCGCAGAAGCATGCTCAGCAAAATGTGTGGGTGGGTGTGAGATTATCTAGGCGACAACACTAGAAAGTCTTCAACCTAGTAAATTGCAATTATTTCAAAAAATTTAAAACTCCAGCAGTAAATCGGAGAAGCTGTTGTATAAAGACCGCATTGGTCAGGCAATGGTATATGATTCTGTAGTAAATACAACCTATAAATTAAAGCAAAATTATACGCCGAAAATCAAATCCTTGCACAATTAGATAGAATTAGACAGGATAAATTATCCTATAGTTGACCAAGCAACTGGTAAACCATAGCACTGCAGCCTGACGTTTTAGGCAAGTCTAAACACAAGTTTCTAAGCGGATGATCTAAAGCGAT
>ML219102.1:0-15341 GCA_004785975.1 Popillia japonica | reverse complement strand
TCACAGGGCGCCAAAATTCAGTGCTGCCTCACCACCATGCCCTGGTTAAAACAACACAGAAACTGTTGCAGACTGCCTGTTTCGCTGCTGTATTATCATTTAATTCCAAATTGAAGATTAAGATGATCTATAAAATAGAGAGAATTACTTGCAGTAGCTTGTGGGCCCTAGGGGTCGCCAAGTTCTTGAACATTTCAAGATCTTGTCTTGATTTAACGACAAGAAGTAATTTTAGATTTCAAGACAGGACAAGAAATTTTATTTCAATACCAAGATTTTTTATCAAGAAAACAAGACATCTTGAAATATGTTCACTAACAATGAAAACGCTAAATCGTATTTATTTGTGAAAATGGTACATATTTTAACACAATATAACATATTTTAATTTATTGAATACATTTTTTGCTAGAACGATTCCCAAAAATGTAAATTCAAAATAATAAATGATAATCCTGTTGAAAGTAAAGTTGCAAACAAGTTTTCAAATATAAAATTTAACACATTTTTAAATCGGAATTCATAAACCATGAATTAAGACACACACAGGGCCTAGCCGATATCTTGGCTTTGTTATTGTTAAAGCTGCCCTTGAAAATAGCCTTTCCGCAGGTACAGATGTTGCTGGTGTTCCGAGAAAATCTTTGGCCATTTTCGATAACGACGGGTAGACATTTTCATGCCTTCTCCACCAATCAAGTATATTCTCAGAATTTTCTGCCCGAGGCTCATTTAAACATTTTTCAATTTCGTACTTCCAAGATTCTGACTTAGTTATTTTATTTTTAAGACTCAGTGCTGGTGCTGGCTCTGGTATTGGATTCTGTAGATCATTCTCGAATTTATTAAAGTAGGTAGCTATGTTTAAATGTTTCTTCAAATTTTTAAACTGCCTCTGATCGTAGAAGCTTTCCCCATGAAAAAGAGGAAAAGTTGTCGATTTTATGTCGAGGTTCTAGAATAAGAAATATACAATATATCCAATTTGTTTTGTTATAGTGTTTCAGTATTTTATCTTTCGCAGCTTGAATGCAGTAAATCATTTCCTCATCGGTAGCGTCTCTATCAACTTTATTAGCAAGTTCATGAGCCCATATTTCTAGTTTGACTAAAAGTAAGTTGATTCCAATTACGACCAATTGGAGTGTGCAATATTTTTCCCCTTCGAGTATCGAAGAAAGTGTTTTGAAGCTTCTCAGATACGGACAAAATTTACTGATCAGAACCCATTCTTTATCTGATATCTTACAATTATTTAGATTTTCGATGTTATCGCAAAATATAGTTAAAGCATTTTTCACACTTAACCTCCATGTTAGCATCTCGAAAGTTGAATAGCATCTTGTAGGCACATCTAGTTTTGGCATAGTCATCTTACAGTTTACAGCCTCGCAAGCACTGTTAAGTTTAAGTTGCATTTGCTTTGAGCAGTTTTTAATTTTTTTTTACAAGGTATCTAATTTTACTTACAGGAGATTTGAAATCTAAATTACTATCATTTACTTACATCATTTTCTGCTTCGATCACATTACCCAAATACTCCAAATCCTTTTCGTTGTTTAAACTGTTTCGATTTGGTTCAACAACTTTCATGAAATCCTGGACAACTAAGTTTAGAATATGTGCGAAACATACAAAATGCTTATTTTTAGAGTCAAAACCGGAAACTAATGTTTCCAAAGAACGCATCATTGTAAAGTTAACAGCCGCATTATCAGTTGTCACACCTTGAATGCAGTCCAGCAAATCATAAGATTTTAGAACCTCAAAGAGAATGTTGGCAACAGATGCACCTGTATGTCTTCCCTCAGCAGGCACTAACAATAAGTCATGTTTCAGTTTTCTCATTCTCACTCGCAGTAGTCGTAGTCGCGTTAGTCTCACTGATCGTTTCATATTTACTAAAAGCGTAACGTTTACGTTTCTGTCTACTGCTTGTTGGTAATCTATTATGTCGCGTCGAAAAGAATTGCCCGTTCTTGAGAGGCAGCGTATAATCGACTTAAGGAATGTGGAATGATAAATTGAAAATTGGTTGCAGACTAAATCATTCACAAAATGGCGTTGGTATGTTTCTACGAAAGGATTTTGAAAACTCCAAAAGACCCCGCGTCAAGAAGATAATCATCCAGATTCTATGATAACACCATGCGGGCAGTTTTGCTTGTTCTTTGCAAATTGTTAGAAAAATTACTCTAAAATGTGAACCTAGTCTTGTAAGGAAATTAATTGCAGCAGAAAGTCGCCAAAAATACTTTAAAATGCAAAAAACAAGCCTTACAGAAGCGTCATATTAAAGATAGCCTCAGTTTTGCAAAAAAGTAAGTTTATTGCGGAGAATTGTTTGACCACGTAATTCTCAGTGATGACCAGAAATTTAATTTAGTTGGACCCGATGGATTCAATTAGTACTGGCACGATAAGAAAGGAGAGAAAAGTTTTTCTCTCGTCGTGCGGGTTGGCATGTAACAAAGGTGCCAAAACTGAGATATGAGCGTTGTGCATGTACAAATGAATGTCCAAAATACCAAGATATTTTGGAGGAGCACCTGCTATCTTTTATCACCATATATATCTTGTATCACTATATCTGCCGATATGGTGATAAAAGATATATCAACCAGATAACGCACCTATATACGGCAGCTTCAACAAAATCGTTTTTAGGATTAAACTTTCAGAATGGCCGACATTAAGTCCTGGTCCGAATCCGATAGAGAATCTTTGGGCGATACTATCTCAAAATGTATACGACTGCACGCTACCAGAATATCAAATCTAGGCAGAATTAAAACACCAAATTGTAGACGCTTGGAAAAGCTTTGAATATGATGTGTTGAATAAATTAATTGAAAGTATACCATAGAGGCTACTGGAAGTATCAATGCTGGAAGTTGTTAAAAATAAAGGTAAAAGTACTTCCTACTAAATGGCCAAAGAAAAAAACTATAGGTAATTGTAATATGATTTGTTCTTAAGAAATTAGCATATTTTCTATTTATTGTATTCAAAAGTTAATAAAGCGATTTTACATTACATATATTTGCTGTAAAAAGTTATTACCTAAAAATATATTTCGTTAGTATTGAGTGATATCTAAATTTATAGGAGAATAACGAGTAACCTATGATTATTCTCACCACTGTATTTATTTACTACAGTGCAATAATGCGGAGACAATTCTATTTTGTTAAGTCGATTAATACGGTTTTAACATACTTTTATTTCTTAACAACACTTGTGAGGTTTCTGTTGAAAACTGCATTACTAGCCTATAACTTACATATATGCACATTATTACTTTAGCTGGCCTTCACCGCATGCGCTTATAATTTGCAATACTAATAAACATTTCTCGTTATTTTTGGAGTACAGTTGTTTCTGTTACCGTTTTAATTTTAACTTTTACAGGCCCTCATGTGTATATGCGACTGAATTGATCTTTTTCTAGCAGTATGTACTGATAAATTTATGAAAAATCCATGTCCTACTACTGAAAAAAATTGTTACCTACATATGTATATATATACATACATACACGTTACATGTTTTACAACGAAATCTATAATACAAATTTTATACAAAGTTTGATTAGTTTTATGTGATTTCATTTGCTAATTGAAATGTAAAATTAGAATCAGCAGCATTAATGCACAGCATGCATCATTTTTAATTTTAAATAACGACGTGTAACATTTTATAATCAGATTGTATACACCACAAATGAATGCTTCAGCAGGCAAGTACATCTCGAGGGGTTTCTTTACATTCTTACAGTGTTTTTATTGTTCACCTTTTCATTCCAGCATCATTTGAAAGAAGTACAATGTAAATTTGCACATACATATGTAGGTCATAATTATGTTAAAAAAATAAATGACAGTCATTGAAGAAAATTTAGACTTAGGGCAATTCAATACATTTTTAATTTGAGATAATATGAAACAAAACAGAATGACGAGGTCGGAACCTAAATCGCGACATCATTACGAAAACGAAAGATCTCGGTTAAAAATAACCGATTTACATAAGCCGAGGAGAGGATGTTCAGTCACAAATTCAAATTTGTTAGAAGTTTTAATGGTGCCATAGGCACTTCCATCTGGACTTATGAATAATTGTTCGCCGTCATATATGGCTGATCTGTTAACTATTTCACTCACTTTGATCGCACAGTAGCTGCATCTCAACGTAATGTTGTCATATTCTGCTGGGTTTTTAAACTTCTGGCGGACCCTTACTACCACCTCTACCATCTAATTGAATTTACCAGAAGCACTGTCTTACGGGAAGCTTGGCTGCCAGAGAGGACTTGCCCAACCCATTTTCATGCCTTCTATGTCGGTCTGGATGGCGATTATTTCAGCTAGAAACATAGAAGGAGAGCCCTCCAAGCAAACAGCTTTACCATTGGGTCCAATGTATATATGATCCCATATTTCGTTTATAATTTTTAATGCTATTGCAGCGTAGCGTCAATTGTAGACTTAACTCCTTAGTGAATAGCAGGAAGGAATAACCAGGATTGCAGAAGTATTAACAGCCAATATCTTTGCAGTAAAAGAGCATTTTTAATAATAATTTTTCTGTTATTTTTTGCAATTATTTGAATTTCGAACGATAATCTAATGTTTACATGTATAAAGCATCTACCATATACCAACACACAACGGAAAGGACGAGAGAGAACCGAGAATGCGCAAAATATGTACTGCGAGCCCTAATAACAGCTGATGCGTTATCGATTCCCAAGACGGTAGCTGCAGAAGAATCAAAACTATCCTGCCCTAATTTAACGAATCTATACCGAAATAACACAGATCAAAGTTTAATTTTTAACCGTAAAACTCCGTTTATAGAGTTATGATCAATTTCCCTCACATATATATACATAAACCCAGAATACTTGCAAAATAAACATTGCGTGAAACAGATTTCCAAACACTCCAATATAATTTATTATTAAACACGTTCGCTTAGTTAGAGAACTACGTGCTGTACTATTATAATACTCCTAGTTCCTTGTAGTGCGTGGTTTTCGAGCAACGAGAATCGGTTTCGATGTGAAAAAAAATGTCCGAAAAGATTTCTAATAATAGTCTGAAGTTGAATTGTGAACAACCACATTGGGTCAAGGCACCAAGTTTAGATACAAGCATCAAACTGGCGGGCGAGGAAGCCAAGGATAGACTTTATGAACCCAAGCATAAGAAGAAGTTAGTGAGAGTGCTTACTGTAGTTGCGTACGTTTTCTTCGTTTCGTTAGCTGCCATAATGCTGTCATTGTACTATGTCTTCCTGTGGAAAGGCTATCCCAAGGAAATCAAAAACACCACTGTGACAGAATCTCCCCTTTGCAGGGATAAACCCGGTACAATTTATTACTATATATGTATATATCAATTTTCTGGCATGCTAAAGTATTTTTACTTTCTAGAATTTCTCATCAATGTTTTGGCGAGTTGAAAATGTTTGTTATATTTTTATTTTTGGTGTGCAACAAAGAATTATGTATAATATAGCTACTATAATAATTGGATAATTTGCTAAAAATAAATACATATATTACATCATAGTAGTAGTAAATAGCATACTTACACTCGCATTGTGTTTTGAAAAAGCTGTAAATGTCTGTGAAATTGCAAACTACTCTGAACTACCGATACTAATAAGGCTGAGAATCTTTTTTGTAAGCATTTTTCTTGTGTAATGCTTTATTGGTTATTGTATGCATGAAAATTCTATTCATTTTGCTAAATATTCCCCAATTTATCATTACAAATAAGGTAGGTACATACTTAAACCAAATTTGGACACTGACTCAAATATGGGCACCGTTCGAAAATACAATAATAGGAAACATTTTTCTGGGTATATTGCAGTTTACTATAATCAGTAAGTTCAGACAACTTCAGTTGTAAAATTATTTACGCTACAGACGACGAAATGGCGCTATAAGGAATTAATCGTCCAACGTTGTGAACAACAAAACGTACCGTGTAATTTCGGTAGTAAAACTTCTATCAATTTTGTTGTGAATCTGTGAGCAAAATACTGATTATTACACATCATTGTAAAGGTAACGGGCACTATTTGCGTATAAATTAACGAGGTTGCTTCTGCAATATTGTAGAAAGAAGTATTGTAGGAAGAAATATGGACACTACTCTATGTTCTATCAGAACAGCCTCAAAGAAACCATCTTATTCCTCCTAAGGAATCGAATCCTGCGACACATATGAAGATGCTGAATTGGAGTCTTCATCGTATTCAGTATTTTCTTCTGCACATTTAACTCCTGATGATACATCAGATGATGACCACTCCCAATCTTTCTCACTGCTGTTACCTACGCCAGCAAAGTCTGCGACTGTGAGTCCTTCCAGAAAAGCAATAAACTACAAAGCCGTTAAAGTTACTCAAGCACTTTTTTCGACAAAAATCCTGCCAAAGAAATCAAACACAAAAAGAGGATACAGAAGAGAGAAAACGACAACCTGTAGTAGCCTGTCTAATAATGAAAAAAAAAAGATTCATGGTACTGTAGATTATGCCAAGAAGATCGGCAAATTGATATGAGACAGTGCAGTTTATGTGCGATGTGGGTGCACGAAGAATGCTGTGGTTTGACATCAAAGGATACTATCAAAAACTTCAGATGCCCGAAATGCGAAGAAAGTGATTAAATAAGATTTTTATTTCATTTATTTCTTGGATATTAAAGGTCGTTTATAGTTTAGTTATCTTTTTATTCTCAAAAAATCCTATTGCCTTTTTTACATTAGCATTTTCCAAGCAAGTCCAAGCCTTGCCTTCTAATATGGGCTTTTACTCGTTTTAATTTATATTTTTTATAATACGGTTAAAGGTTAACTTGGTCAATTTATTCCGTACTTTTTAAGTTTACATCATCTCAAGAGTATCTACAAGTAATTTAAATGTTTTATAACACGTATTTTCATTTATTCAAACAATTTGCTTAGGGGTGGTCATATTTGGTTGAGTTACCTAATTTAGCTCCTATCTTCTTGGAAATTATTACACTAGTGCTGTGTCTGACAGCATTGCTTTTAACTATATCAAAGAAATACTGAGTTTGAAATGCTGCATATATGTACTATGCTGGACAGCTTAAAACGAACGCTTAGAAAGACCGGTGAACCTTACGCACACCGAGGGTGAATCTAGTCGGGGACAAATGGCTCAGGTACACAGGTAAGCAGATTTACATGCCTGCTTCCCCTCAGGGACTTGCCTGCACGGTGTACGTAAGGGTTACTTTCCTTTCTCTGCGTTCGTGTTAAGCTGTCCAGCATAGTACATGCGATTAACAACGTTTAGGTTCTACAATATTCGCTAATCTATAAATTGTCAAGAACATAATGTAGCATTTATGGCATGCTGTTAAAGGCAACAGTGACAACAAGTGGCTGCTAAAATCTATCACAAACGATATGCTCAGAGATTTACAACATTGACATGATATGACTTTTACAATACACTGGCGACTCTGTAAATTACCAAAGAAATCCATGCCGTATGTATACAGGATGGCCAGCTAAGAATGCAAAGTGCTGTATCTCAAAAAGTATTCTTCCGAGAGATTTGCGGAAAAAAAGTATACTACTAGAGTGGATAAAAGAAAACCGTGGAAAATATTGTCAGATTTCCAAGATGGTCGACCGTAATTTTAAATTTTTTAAGTGATTTTTCACTGAAATCCACCTAGTAATGTTACCAAAAAATATGTGCCTTTTAAAGCTAAACTTTACTCGTGCAATTTTTGTTTAACACTTTTGGACGTATCTATTAAAATAAAGTGGTGGGGGTAATTCCGTGTTTTTTTTTAATAAAGAGCTGTAACTTCTAAACGATTGAACAGATTTTAACAAACTTGGTCTCGTTGGAAAAGGTTTTTTTTTTCCATCAAACGCATCTTACCTATGATATATCTAATTCTTGGTGATGTCACTAGAGCGCGCTTTTCGATATAATAACAGGAAATTGCAAAATTCTCAAAAAAATTAAGTTTAAGCATAGTTAATATTATTTCTTAAATCATCTAGGTCACGAAATGTTTGAGAGTAAACTATTTGATCTATTGATGAAATAGGTGGTCATGGCACCGGACCACCACGCCCAATTCAGTTATTGCCGAATGTTTCGCTTTAGTAGTTTTACTTCTACAGAATAGTGTGCGGGACATCATGCATAAAATATGCATTTCGACGAGTTTGCAACGGCATATCTAATATTGCTTCCGCAATTCATTTCGTAAGAATCGAAGGTATCCATCTCCTGTTAGCCTGTTTAGAAGACAACGGGGTCCTAGTAATTGGTCTCCTATAACTGTGGCCCAAACATTGACAGAGAAGCGGCTTTGATGATGCATTTCAACTATTGCATGGAGATTTTGATCGTTCCATATCTGGTGATTCGAAATCTCGTTTCGCGGAAAAGCGGATTCGTCGGTAAATAAGACATGCGCCGGGAAATGAACGTTCACGAAGTATAGCCCAACCACAATAAGCTTCTCTGTTTTCACTGTCTCTTTCGGTTAAAGCTTGCACTTGCTGATAATGATGTAAACACTGCTGTTTAAGAATTCGCCAAACAGTGCTTTTGCTAGTTTTTTTCCATGGCGGAAATTCGTCTTGTACTGCTTGTTCTTCTTCAACTTTCGCCAAAATTGCTGTTTTCCCTGGTTTTTTTCAATTCTTCAAGTGCTAGTTATTATGCAATCTATGCGGGACACCCGCTATATTTGATTTTTAACGTCAGACAAAACGTTTATGATTTTGTTTTAAATAATCTAGGATCTTGTATATTTAATAATTTTTTAATTTCTTCTCTTGGATTCATATTTTCAACTTGTTTACTTTTATCAAAACACAGTAATGGTAAAGGGCTTTCATTTAATACCGAAACACACGTGACCTCTTTTAGATATGCAACCCATTTAACAGTATGGTAAATACATATTTTTAAAAATAAAATTACTCCAGAACTTTTTATGTAGGTACATAACTATATTGACAATTAAAATTTTACAGGTTACGTTTAAATTGTAAATAATCACAAGTAAGTAACGAAAAAATAGTTATAATAAACGTTGAAAGTGGTTTCAGTTGTTATCTAAACAAATATTTACTCTGCGTTTTAAATTTTCAAGGTCAGGCCGGTTAGATAGCTTAGCGATATTTCTTGTTTTATCAAAATATTACTTACGTCAGAGATCACGTGGGTTTCGATTCTAAATGAAAGCTCTGTATATCTTTACAATCTGAATCCTCTTTGTTATTCATATTCATAATGGCTCTCAATTCTGCTGGCGTAGATTTTGTGAAGGCTTTGAGTACGTTTATTAAACTATTTTCGTCATTTCTATCGTAGTAGCCTACTTCGTTTGGTAGAGTTTCTCAAATATCCAAATATGAGCACTCGTATATTTGTATACACTACGAAGTGGTACGAAGACAGTTTTCGTACTAACCTTTCAAAACTCTTGTATTTATGGCGCCATTCTCGTACATTTTAAATACGAGTGAAATTTTTTATATTTTCTGGTTCTATTGGTTTACATTATCGGATTCAATATAATAATAAGACTTTTTGAATTAATATACAATACAGTCTATAAAAACTATAACTTCAAATTGTAGTTTATGTATAAAATTTAGTCTGTAAGGATTTGAACTATAAAATCGGTTTTTATAATTTAGGCATATCGTCTTAAACAACAATTTTTCAAATTTAATGTTTATCATTATTTGGATTAAAATTATAATTTTTATCAACAATAACTTTTATTGGAAAGCATGTCTCTTTGTTCGTCATTTGATAACTCAAAATATCCATTTCATCTTTGTTTTATATTTTTGCAAATATGTACTATATAATCAAATGATATTGTTAGAATGTTTTCAAATTTTGATACGTTTATAATGAATAGAATTTTATTTATTGGTAGCTTAAGTAATAAGTTATATGGTATTTAGGTACTTAATTGGATCATTATTAAGTGAATTAATTTTCTTCAAATATCTTTTAACAGCGCTTTGCTGCAAGATTGTAGATTGATTAGAATCCATACAGGATGCACAGAAACAGGTATCTTATGCATACGTCATTGCGAAGCATTAATTGTAAAATACAAATCCCGCCTACAAAACCAGCGATTTTAACCTTTCTTGAAATAAATTTCAAATGTAATTTCCTTCGCACTGACGTCATACGCGGCTTTGACGATATTTGGTTTTGAAACGAGCATATGTGTATCCTGAATCCATACCAATTTATTTATGTATATTTAAAACTAATTAATCACGTAATTAGTTTTCTGTTGAATATTCTTTATCGAAAGAAAATGTTAGTATATGTACTACCTAGTGTAGTATTTAACAATTTTGTAAAAATATTTGCCTTTACCTTTTATATTCCGATTTACAGCTTGGGACCGCATAATTTTGAACACATACATCAACTTGTATACTCGTACACAATTTGGTGAATGCGTTTGAAGTACTCGCTCAGATTTGCAGAAACTGTTAGCAAATTATACTAATTTTTTAATAATTATTATATTCCTTTTTTTTATCCTGTCAGTTTGATAGCTCTATTTATTTTGATTAGATTTATTTTTCTTAATAGTTTACTTTCTTTGATTCTGTCTATCCGAATTGATTGAACGTATATCTATATCATCCAACAACTGTACCTTACATCACAATACATATTCGAACTGAACAGCGATGATACATTAACCATTAAATCTATATACACAAGATAAATTTTGAAATTTGACGACGAGTAGAGAAGTTAAACTGATGCCATAACATACTAATTCTTCGTTGTTTCAGATAACTCAGATAGAAATTTGGAGATATTAACTGAAGGTTACGACATGAATCCAGCCAGTTCCGCTATTACGTCAACTGAAGACAATCTAAGTGGCACTAATTACGAAGATTCTAATCTAGCAAATATGGAAAATAATCTATATTATCGGAAATATTTGTATAAAAAACTAGTAATGTCCTAATTGATAATTCCACACATCATATTACCACTAGAACTTTTCCATACAAACCATACTCGAAAGCTTCCTTCTACAATTTAGTAATTTGACTGTTTAATTAATTACATATATGGTATGCTCTAAGTATTAAGCTCCAAAGTGGTCGATATACTTTTATAATTGTTACAATACAAATGTAATAAATATATAAGAACTTTATAAACAATGATGTACAATAAAAGGTACAATATTTAAACAGCTGTTAAGTTTAGCATTCACTAACTCCCGTCCGTAACTAACATATGCACATGTTTCTCTGACTGTAACATTTTCCCAGCTCTATCAGTTCCAACAATGGCTGCTAGTTGTTGCGCATCGTATTTGGTATAAAGTACAGTTACAGTCATATTTGACATATTTCCAATTTTTTTATTCATATTAGCCTCCTATAAACAAAGAAAGCAAAATAAATACATATAAATATGGTTACATATTTGTTAAGGAATTATTTTTATTTAGTTTAATTATAGTCTAACCAACGAAGCGCGACACTTCAGGCAGCACTGTCGGTTTGTCATGTACCATCACGGACTTTAGTTATGTCCGGTATCTAGCGGTATAGCCTGCGCTCCTGTCACTATTCCCTAGATAAAACGGACATGGTGATAGGAGCGCAGGCTGTACCGCTAGATACCGGACATAACTAAAGTCCGTGGGTGTACATTCCTCGCTTGTCATATTCATTTATGTAACGGTTGCAGATAACTACATACATAAAACAGGACTGCACGCAGCTGTCAAAAATAAAAAATGTGGGCTAAGGATTGATAAATTAGCTCGCACATTTTCCGGGGTCAGATTCTCTTGGGCACGCTATAGATATAAATATATGCCTTAATTTCAACAGAATATAAAATTATAAGTTAATCAAATCATTATTATAAATAATATATGTATTTTTATGACCTTTTGTGCTTATCTTATTTTCCTGAAAATAAAATAATTATAAGTAAACTAAAATATGTAGATACTTTATCGTATAAAAGTGCTCTCTTTAGTGTACACTGACAATATCAACATAGAATTCAAGTCAACATTCACAAATAATATTTGTATGCTGCTGTAGTAGGGCTATATAGCGGCTATTGTCAGTAAGGAAGTGGTGGGGGTAGCACGTTCCTAGAACCGACAGATCTAGAGGACTTTTATAAGTTTAAATGTACAGAACGAAGTATCGACAGCGTAGTACCTGAGTGAGAAAACGCTAGGTAGTATTCAGTGAGTACTGGTTTTTCATTCATGACAAAAATTATCCTATTTCATTAATAGCCAACAAATATTGATATACACATAATACAATGTGCACGTACCTGCATAAAGTTGCATATTTCATAATAAAAGTTGGGAAAATTAGGCGGTTGATAGAAAACTAAATGTCGAATTCCTTTGATTTTTATCCTGTTGAAAAAGTGATGTCTTTCGGTGTATAGCATAAAATGCGCATCCCCGTGGAAAAACATATCTCTGGCTCTCGCAATTTTAGCATCCTATAAAAGGAAATTGTATTTAAAATATCATTAATTATGTAGAACAATTAATATTACCTTTGAATATTCACAAATTTGAACAAAGCTTATATCTTCTTTTTTAAAATAATTTCTTATTTTTACATAGTCAAAGTAACTTGAGATGTATATTAATGTTTGCTTCATTAACGGATCTCTTTGCAGTGGGACAATTTTCCTGGTAAAATACGCAAATCGAGTATCAATGCTGTGCTCAACATTATCGGCATTTATTTTTTGATAAACATGCGGAAGTTGAACGTAAACTTGCCGAATGGATCCCTGCTGTATTTTTTGAATTACTTTTACCTTTCCAGCATAATTGAAGCAGTACTTGTTAAAAATGGAGTTGATTTCCGGTAATACAAGAGAAGAGAATATTAAGGTTTGTCGGTAATATTTTGCCCAACCATTCAAGCTCCATGTCCTTACGCGTGCAAAATCAGTACCATGAGATTCTTTTGGTTGTAGATGCATATGCTTCATAATGTGTAAAACATGATCCCAATTTTGCATAAGAAAAATTTCCATTTGATCAAAAATCAATAGTTCAATCGATGCTAAGAAATCATAATCTCTTTCGGGTTCACCTTCAGCGCCAATTGTATATCTCAAACCAAGTGGCGAAGAAATTATTATATCCGAAGAGTAGAAGTCCGCGTAAAGCTATAAGAAACAAGTTTTAGATATACAATAAATAAAATTAATGAATATAAATAAAATGTACCTTCAAGCTTTTTTTTGTTACTGTTATTCCAATTTTGAAGTCGTCGCTACTATTTCCAGCGAATGTAAGTTCGTAGTCTTCCGGTTTGGGATTCTTCTTGGGCATACTCAACTCATTTCCAGTAAAATCTTCTAAAAATCTGTTTTTATTAATCACGTTACCTTTGTCTTCTGTTATGAGAATGTTTATGAGAAACTGTATTATCTTATATGCCGCGTTTTTAAATGGAACAATAATAAGAACCTGAAACAAATTAGATTTTAACTATATCATTGAGTTGAAAATTAAGGACTTATTTTATTATTTAACCCCCAACCAACACCGGTAGGAATTTTTTGACCAAACTTGGCGGAAAGGTTTAACTACTACAAGGTGGCAAGCTCATCAAGTGGTAATGGATTATCTATCAGTTTCTTTAGCATTTTGTAACAAACTGGTCAGCTATATACAGGGTGTTTCTGAATTGATACGAAAGATTTCAAAAGGTGATTCTTTAGCAAAAATTAAGGGGGTCTTTCATATAACTTTTTGTTCAACACCCCCTTCCCTCCAAGTTACAGCCTTTTAAAATTAGGTAAAAAAAATGTTTTTATTAAATATATCCACTTTGGAAAAATTTAGAAGAATGAATTTGGCAGATAACTGACGTTAATAAAATGGCAGTTTTTGAGTGTTTTTGTTACCCTAAAATGTAATCACAAGGGGCTGAAAAAAACAACCCCTATAATATTTTGCATCAGAACTTTTTATTGCGCCTATATTTTCCTATTTAAAAAATAGATTTAAAAAGTCAGACTCAATCTGCAACTTTTTTATGTCTTGACTTTTTATCATAAAATTCTTAGTTTGATCACAAAAAAATAAAATACTGCTCAGACTCTTTTCCCATAAATTTACAAAGAGGATATTATTTATAAAAAAAATCAAGTAAGCTGCTGTCAAATGAAGTCATATGACAAATAGTCCCATATGACTATTAGTTGTGGTTGTGATTAGTGCATCGCAACTAAAACAGAAAAAGGACACGTTTGGCGCAGTTTCGATTTTCTTTGGGCTACAATAATAAATGGTCAAAATAACGTCTTCAAATGAGAACAGTGGTTCTTACAAATTGTTTATGAAATTCTAGAAGATCAATATTGCTTAATAGAATTTAGAAACGTGAGACTTCGGCTATAAACTTATATTAAACAACAACTTATGATGAAACACTTGTTATCACATCAACAAGTTTAAAAACATACATATATATCAGTGTTAATAGTAACAAGTCTGCATGCACATGTATGCAAATTAACAGATACAAACCATTTATTTTTTTTTTAAATAAGCAGAGAATGCCCTTACATTGACTAGCCTTTGCGTTAGCTTTTGTAACTACATATTTTACAAAGACAAATAAATTAAATTCATTACCCTTATATATCATTTATATGCATTAGGTATCTGTAAGATAAAAGTTTCGGAAGCAAACTCTAATAGATAATAGCTACTATTTAATGCATAATACATAATCAAAATTTATAGATTATATTAAAGCTACAAACCTTTGGTCTTACTAAACCTTGATCTCTAAAATCTTCTGGTACATCATCTTTATTTGACAACCTAACATTATGATGCACTACTTTTGTTCTTGTTTTTAAAATATGATTAATTGCATGTAAACAGTACACATATCTAATTTCTTCACAATTATCAAAAGTTCTTTGGGGATAATATAAATCTTGATAATTATTTATCACAGAAAATAATTCTGATTGTAGTGCAGTTAATGGAACTGCTTTATCCTTATTTATTAATGAAATATTTGATCTTGCTATATTATCAATAATTTGTGTTTTTATGAATAACTTTTCTAAGGTATCTTTATTTGGAGAAATTCGTTTTGGAATTTGTCCAGCCGCAGCATACTGCTTTTCTTCAAGTATGGTATCTTGCTTCTTTCCTTGCCTTTGTCCTGTAAATTGTGGCAATTGTATAACTAAATTACCGACATGTGGCCATTCTTCATTGAAAGTCTGTATATTC
>ML219101.1:4935-23696 GCA_004785975.1 Popillia japonica | reverse complement strand
GCCACAATGTGATCAGAAGAGTTCGAATGCGTTTTGATAATACTAGATCTGGCGATGATGTTGTGTTTGTTGATCATAATGCGCGTCCTCGTAGAACAAGACAACTCAACACATTTTTTAAAGAGAACAATATTACGCACATAGATTAGCCAGGGAAGTCTGCAGGTTTTAATCTCATAGGGAACATATAGGATTACCTGAAGAGGTTGATAAGATTATGATGAGTGGATCCAAACAATCACTATCAGCCTCAAACTGCCGTTTTGGAAGAAAAGCAAAATATTCCTCAGCATTGCATTCGGAATTTGATTTCTAGCATGCCAAGACGTTGTTACCAGGTCATAAGAGCTAGACAAGGTCTCACGCATTACTAATCTGTAAGAGTTATTTTTATTTCCAGAGCAAATTTTTCTCTAATACTAAAATGAAGATTTTATTATTTTTCTATTAAAGCATTTGAATTAATAATCCTAAGTTAGTATATACTACCATTGTAACTTATGTATGTATATACAGGTGTTTTTCTTGTGTTCGTGGTGCAGAATATTAGTTTTAAATTGTTGGAAGTGTTGGAAATAAACTTTTATTATTATTATATAAAGTTTTGAAAAATGAATAATTTGGAATAGCTTGTAGCCGGTGCTGTTAGAGGTAATGGGTCAGAGAGTACCAGAGTCTACCACTAACGGTTTCCACAAAAACAATAGCACTATTATACAATTTTTGTAATTGGAAAATGTTAGAAGTGCTATTCATCCATGGATTCTTAAGGAAATTCCGGAAACTAATAAAAAACAAACAAGTATTCTTCCTCTTGGTGGATACGAGATGTAGCGTAACTATCTCCACGCCAGCGGACGAGGAAAGTGTATGTTAAAATCAACCACAGAAGCTCGAGGTATTGCACAACAAGACAGAGTTACTGCTTCTACGATGTGCCAATTTTTCTCTTCTACACCACTTCCGCATTCAAAAAGTGCATGCAGTGTTTCTCATGCTTTTCCACCAGCTCCTTGTACGCAAATGCAATGCTGTAGATGGCTTTTAAACAAAACGAAGCGTAATGACGTTTCGTTTCCTATAAAGCCGCATTTACTGAGGAAAGGATGTTTAATGACTGCGATATGTACATACATACATACGTCTGGGCGGAGGAAAATCCATACAAACTACATGGAAACCGCCATGAATAAGATTTTCCTAATAATTTCAGTATAAGATCACTGATAATATATGATTTTATCGTTTGTAAAAACTCTTCACGTATGTACATATGTATGTATATATGTGTATCTGGTGCAGCATATTCAATATAAGATTTAACTCAAAACTTTTTAAATTTTGAATACGTACCCTTCAAGAATGGAACACAATTCCAAAACCGGATATATGACCTTCGTGTGTAGTTTCCCAAAAATACGTAAACCATATATACCGGAACTGATATAGTGGCACAAATAAGAGTGTATATTATCATTACCATCACTAGAAATAAGATGGAGTAGAATAAATCGGTTACATAATACAATAATATTTAAAACTAATGTAAATATATTTACCTGCACCAAAGGCACTAACAAGGAATAGATGCCGATAAATATAGACTAACGGTACATGCAGGAGAAACGTAAAGCACATATACTCTGCCCATGACAATCTTAGTTTCCTTTCACTTGACAACTAACAAAGTAACAATACATGTTGTTTATAGCCACAGATATGTAGAAAAGGTGGCATACTCACAAAGTTTTTGTAAAATTTATTTAAAAAAGTATTTTTAAAATAGACAGAGTTTGTTGAGAAGATAGAGTCGCTCTCTTCTCCATTCGTGGCATCTACTGTTTCTAAATCCACAAAGTATAAACCCCTCGAATCAAAAATTGTTTTATCGTCCTGATCGGACGATTCATCTTTGGCCGCTTTAGATAAAAGTTTAAGTTTTTCCGCTTCCAATTGTTCTTCTGCGAGTTTATGTTTATCGTACGCTTTTTGAGCTTCATTTTGTAACCGTTTTCTAAGTTTATTTCCGTCTCTTGTAGCTTTAGGTTGCAAGCATGACATCGTAATATGACTATTGACAATTTTATAAACAAGTTGCTATGTTAACGTTCATTACAATACAAGTATCTGTGTGTCATAATTTCTAAACCATTTTTCCAATATGCCCAGACAATATAAAATTTGGAAGTAATTCTACTGTAGCTGTCATATACTAGTGTCGCTTGTTTACATTGTTTACATTTTTCTGACCTATCTATTTCCCAGATATTTTTTCCACTTTTTAAGCGAATTACACCATTCCATTAAAAAACCATTAAAAATTGGTTTTATAATTTTATTTATTTCTCAATTTTCTAAGCAATTTTATAGTTCTAAACTACGATTTTAAATTAATCTTATTTTGCGCTAGACAACGTGAACATATAAAACTGTCTCTATTTTGCATTTCTGTTTAATTTCATTATACATATTTTATCTCTGTATTGGGAACCTAAGTTTGTGTAATAACAATACCAACTTCTGAGAATCTTACTGCCATATCTTGTTACGTTTATCTCCCATTTAAGTTAATCAACAGAGTAAACGTATAGTAAATGGGACCTATCTTGAATTCGGTTTGGTACGAAGGTCTTTTTCCCGAAATAGATCTTCTGTTAATCTTCCTTGCTTAAATCGTGTCCTCTTACCGCCTACGATACCCACGACCGTTGCCTTTGACCAAGTTCGTGTGTACTTATTAGAGCTAGCTATTACTTGAGTAATTGTTGCTGTTTAATTAAGATCTTCGACGAGTCGTGTTGAAAAGGTTTTCTTAGGCATGTGTTTATATTAGTGAAAATTTAGTGCAAGCTATCTATGAATCTATAGAAAAGAAGATTGTTTTTACGATATTGAATAAATGTTTGTAATTTTCTTCATTACGAAATATAGTGGCATCCGTTTGTAGAGATTTGCTATAAATAATTTTTTTTATTGTTATGAATGGGTGCTGTAATGGCATAGTTCCAATGACACCTCATACTTCTGTAGGGATTGAATGAATTAAGAACCCGAATTGGAGGAAGAAAAACTGAGAGCATTGAAAGTTGTATCAATCCTAGTGATGTTGTGCAAATTTGGAATAAAAGAGAATGACTAACTGTAGCTCTTTTATATGTGTACATGTGTTTTATTACAATGTTACTAGTTTGCCATAAATTTGTATATGCTGTTTCCCTAACAATGAATGAAACTTGACCGTTACTACCAAGACGCACCACAATGCCATCGTAAGCACTCGATCCCCGAAACTCTGAATTAGGTACCACTATCAGAGAACGACCGTTGTAACAATGCATCAAGCTTGTATGCGCCAGTTTTTTCCTTGCGCAGATCATTCATTGCAGATTTCTTGCAATTAAATGCAAGCGGGTCTAAATTGAAATTCTAACTACAGAGATATCGTAGACCATAACGTGTACAGACTCATATAAATAGAAAATTTTTTTTTGTATTCTAATGACTATTGCAGTTATGACTAATTGAAGAAATTCCGACTAGACAAAATTTCAAATATATAAATTTTTTATTTTGGCATTACATCAACACAAAAAGTTATGTCCTTTCAGACCCATTCTTAACTTCATAACGTTAATATGTGTATGTATATCACATACCGAGGCGAAAAGTGGTTCATTACCGGCGAAAGATTAGAAATTAATTTCGAGAGAATGAATCTTTCCGCCGAGGTTTGTATACTATTTTGCTCACGATTGGTTAGCAATTAATTATTATATATGCTACTAAATCATTAAATTTCAAAAATATAATAGTATGTGATAGTATTAAATTTCATAGCATTTTGACAATTGCTCTTGATAGGTAGGTACTGTTGCTAGGTAACGTAGCAAATAATAATCATAATTTTTGACAGATATAGTCTGCTTTACTTATTTAAATGACACTGACGTTTCATAAACTCTGAAATGACATTAGCTAGCCGGGAAAATGACATAAGCTAGCCGGTAAAGTGCCATACTCGCCATTACCTACCTTGGCAAAATATATAATAGCGCATTTTCCATATTTGACGGTTGGAAATTTTCCTTGTCTCAACCGATCGTGAGTAAATATTATTGCTATTCAAGTGCTGAAAGTAACAAATTCAGTGATACGTTAACTTATCAACGTTATGAACATTGTTGATCATTGTCAATTTCTGACATCACTCAACTTGTAGAATTAGTTAGACAAACAGATTATCACAAATTATTTGACAACTGTTGTTTGCAACTAATCCGAATAATCCCTCGCACTAAATCTGAGATTTAAGCGAACCTTAACGTAAAATGATCTTTATTTTGACGAAACGTTATGAAATAGTTTAAAAGTATCAATTATCACTTCCAGCACTTCAATAATTTGCTATAAAACAAAGGTTTCCATTTAAAATTCTGAACTTGATGATGATGGCTAAAGAGAGACGAAATACGTTTATAACACACTGTTTTCATGATATTTTTTTTACATTTGAAAGTTGAAATCTTGTTGTGTATCTCTACAAACATTCAGCTTGTTAGAATGTTAAACTTTTTGTTTCATTTAAGTGAGTGAATATATGTTATGGTGTACGAGATCCCTGTAGTGGTACTTTACCTCCGAGCCTGTATAATTGGCTTACACTTAATAGTGTACACGTAGTATGTAAGTACATACATTAATATAATAAACCGTTTCATATAGGCAACCTTTTAGAGAATATTTAAAACTATAAGCTCTATAGCAATTTTGCTTCTTTTTTTATGTTTTCATATTTTTTGCGCAATCAAAAAAGTTAGCTTAAGGAGTAATGCCTAAATCTTTGCCGGAATGCATCTACACACGGTAATGTTTAGAGAACATTAATCTAAATTATTTCTCAATTACAGGAGTTGTTGTACTTCCATAATATATTGCCGCGAGAACAATTGTTGCATAACTTTAGTAACTACTACTACTGCTTAACATTGGGAAGCGAAATTACCAAATTTGTGTCTGCTTATACTACAGTAATTTATTAAGAGTTGCAAGTGAGGAACTGGCTAATTAGTTATCTTAAATTGAACGTTGATATTTGTTCTGTTAGATTTCTGAATGTGAAAGAATGATTATCTATAACTTATAAGTATAAGATATGTATATGTATGTTGGTTAAAGATTGCTTTTAGAAATTAACTTTTCTACGCAATGGTGCATATTTTGTTCTAGAATTTGATTGGCCATAAAATTTTCTACGAAATAATGTTATATGTTCATGTACTTAAAGCATTTTTAGATATTTTTAAAAGTATTAAAAATTTAGTTTTAAGCAATTATTATCTTGAATTATGGATTTTTTGTGTGATCACACATTAGATGACTAATTATTGTGCTATTTATGTTTCTTGAAAGCTTACAGATTTCCACAATTACAACGATGTTTTCATAGATTTCATTATTTCAACGTTTGTCAGTGCATAACGTGAATACCACTATGCAGTATTAGCACTAGAATTAAATCGGATACTATACGTTGTATACATATAATATAAAGCAACAAACGAGAAAATAGTATTCGACGGTGTCCTTTTCTACATTCCACACAGTGCGGCTTCAACGTTGAAAGCTCAACTTGAGGTAAAACTTCGTGAATTGATACTGCACTTTAAAAGTGCTCGCCCCTAAAAATTTAAACCGCATTATCCAGTGGATTTCTAGAAATCAGTCAAACTTCGCGTCTATAGTAGTCTGTTCGCCTATCTATACTATTAATGGTGAAATAGTTAAAGTGCAACTGTTGTACTTGCCTACTATTTAACCGAGGGCGAATCGATTTTTGTTGATTTTAAAATAAGATATTTTTAATTAAATTGGCAATAGAGATACTACTTTAAGCATAAATAATTTTGTTTAGCTATAAAATATATTATACTTATTAAATTTTATATACATTTAAATAAATCCGATATTTTATACCAATTTATGGAATAAATTAAAAGTTTTAATTATTTATTATTTGTAATTAAATCAAATAATAATTAAATAATTTAATGTTTACCTACTGTTTAAAATACTTATTATTCAGAATCTGTTTTCTTGAAAAATAAAATTAACTGAGAATTTAAAACTGTAGGGGAAAAAATTTCGAGATAAGCCAATAGCGAGGGTTAAGTTGTATGTTTGTAAATGTATGTAAATGTATCTATGTAAATTTTTGGTGGAGTAAATACCCAAAAGATTTTCCAACGCGTCAACTCTTGTAAGCTTAGTTCACATACATATCTAAAAAATATACGGTTTTGGTGATATAAAACATTAGAGAACGAGTTTTACCACTATTTTGTAAGTCATATTTTTAAATATCTCCAACAAAAAAATATTGTGCGTGAAACAAAAATTGACTCTTGATGTTGAAGATATATTGCCCACAATATCCTGATCATAATAATTAAACTATAGCAAAACCTGTTGTCGGTAGTCAAGACAATAAAGTTTTACTTTTAAAACTTTTGGTGGAAAATACAGGGCAGTCTTCTGATGGCTGCCAGAATTGGTACAATATTAATGCTGCGGGATTATAAATGATTATGTAATTGGTCTCTACGTTTCATCATGGTTATCATCAAACCAATTCTTTACGAGGGCAGTACTATTCATACCCTAAACGATGAATTTGTCTCTTCTGTCTACTTGTTTGTTCTTTGTAGTGTTTCCTTTTCAGTCATCCTCCAACGTACAAATATTAAAGGACTAAGGGTAGAGATCTTTATAATCGCAGAAATCCTTGCATTCCGTGTCATACCGAGTACCAAGAATATAAAAATCATATCTATCCCTTTATCCAAATGACCTATTTCCAATAATTTTATTTAAAAAAAATTAAGCTAACAGGTTCATGTTAGATACTACACATTTCCAGAAAAGCGTTCTAGAAAACGTGGCTTAATAATAGCATATGAATTTTTGTTCAGCCACCGATGTAAATTACAACTCTAATGGTGTTTTAATAGTAATTAATGCCTTCACATCCCCCAACAACTTGCGCCAATTACAGTGTGCATCGGCTGGCCATGCGGTATTATTATGCTTGCGGCTGCAGACTGACTTAACCACCAGAGAGCGTACTGGCAACTCGGTTACATTAATACATATCCTACGTTAGTTACAAACTATCTATATACAAGAATGTGCGTTGCGATTGACGTTTTTTGCCATTGTTTTTGTTATTCTCTTTCGTGTTGGGATTGTTTAGCTTGTCCTTTATTCTGTGATTGACTTTCATCAGTGCGTTACTTATTATCAATCGTTATTTTTGGAATTCATTTATTCGATTTAGCGAGTTTACTGTAAAGATAAGAGTAAAATAATTATAAAAGAATTTAACAAAGTTATAGGTATATATTTTATTTAAGATGGTACTGTATAGAACATGTGTGAGTGGTTGTGAAGACCAAGTTCAATGTGCGCAACTCTATAAACGTACTAGAATGATTTTTAATTGGATTTTTAGTATTTATTATTAATGCAAAGTAGAAAGAATAGGATTCGCTGTTAAATATGAACATGCTGTAACAATTATTGACTTCATTAAAAAGCTCTTGAAAAATTCAACAGGTATTTACTGAAACTCTCTCTCTATGCAAATGTTACGTCTGCGTTGCTTTAATTATGAACTCATATGGTATTCGTTAAGCGATGAATTTTAAACTAGATTAAAATATTAATCGACAGACCACCTTTAATGAAAACGAATTACTAGTTAATTCGACCGGATCTTACTGCAAAGGAAGAGGTGAAAGTAAAGAAGTAGGATTCTGAAGTGCGAAATTTTGGGGTTTCTTGCAAAATTATTCATCAACCTGTGCAACAGGTGTAATCTATTCGAAAAGATTTGCAGTATAATACATGAGTTCATTAAGTTATAATCAATGTTGTAGTTTCTAAACAGTTATGAATAAAGACATTAAGAATAAAGAACTACGTAATAATGAATTATGTATTTAACACTCAGTAGGTATACAACACAAAGTAATGCTATAATATATATGTAGTAGGTACATACGTAGGTTAAGTTAGTAATTTAAAAGCTGTATGCATATATACATGGATAAATAAAATTACGTTTTATTTCAAATGTTCATTATACAATATATTTTGACTTTTATATCAATTTAGAAAAATTATGATAAAGCGCCGAATATTATCGCATTTAAAATAAAATCTTTACAAAATAGAATATCTTTGTAGTCAATTTCCTTAAACTTCCTTTTAAATTTGTGCTTTTCTTGCAACTTTTGAATATTTCTTATATAAAAACGAATTACAAAATTTAATACAACGGAAGAGTCAATTACATAGAAAGAAAACTTTGTACTTTTTATTTCAGATAAAATAAAAAATAAAAACTTCTACTTAGGATTTGGGTATTAAAAAAAATCAATCATAGCGAAACTTTTTTATGCCAACTTTATTACTTTCTATGTATGTACACTTTGTGTGTTTATGTACACTCTCTTTCTAAAGTAATGTCTCCCCCATCCAACGGGTTCATATCAATAACGTCTTCCAATAGACGTACTCTAGCCGTCGGGCGACCTCGGTTCCCCAGCATTGCTATAACCAAGGTCACCCAACGGCTAGACTATGTCCATTGGAAGGCATCAACTCGCTGGGGGAGACATTACTTTAGAAAGAGAGTGTACATACGTACTTTCTTTAACTACGCCGATACATATATTTAAGATCAGATAGTTACAAACTTCTAACCATATGTACGCTCGGGGAATAAGTAGTCGGGACGGATAAGCGCAGCAGCAATGTTCGGTTGCATTGCTGCCGCGCTTACTTTTTCTCCGAGCGTACATATCTATGTATGTATTTACCAAAATAGATTATACTTGTCATAATTCGTTGCCGCAACTGGGACTGTTACCGGCAGATATGATTCTCGAACTTCGGTTGCACCAACGCAACGGAGTAAATGCATCTAATTGTAAGTAAATGTGCGTATGAAGTAATTAGTACCGCATGCGAGATTTAATCGCTAGATTTAAATTACACAAAGTTTAAGTTTTCAGGAATGCATCTCATATAAATTTATCAAGACGTCTCATTTTGTGTAATATTGCAAATAGCAAACGTTTAAGCTAAATTATCGAATAATATTATTCATTTGCAATTATCTATCTAAATCTAAAGTCAGAAGTCAGTAAGTGGGTCACAAAAAGTTGTCTAGGTTTCCACCGTGAGCAAACTTTTCGGAAATTCAAACAGTCGTGCATTAGTTCGTAGGCTAAACAGTTGCTATACTGTCTATTGCAATCCGTTGGTCAGTTTTAATCATCTCTTCCACCCGTCGAAGTGTTGCATCTGTCGACATCTGAACGGGGCGGCCACTTCGCTGATAGTCAACAACTTTTGGACATCCTTGAAAGAATTTCTCGACCCAGAGAAAAACGCACAACAGCACATTGCCCATTCACAGTACATTCTTCGAGCACGGCCGCCATTTTAACACTGACTGTGTTCGCGCACAGTGACTGTCACTGAGAATTATAAAACTAAAGTTACTGGATACATAAAGTAGCGCAATTGGCCGCCATTTTGTGCCCGCGCGAAATTCAAAAATTTTTGTCACAAACTAACGTATACATAACATATATTAAGTGCGAAAATGACACTCTCTTGAATTGTATTTGAGACTATCTTGAATTGCATTTTTAACTTTAGTTCTATATAGATTCCAAAATAACTTTTAATGTATTCAAAAGAGATCATTTTCCGTATTCATCAAGAAAAAAAGAAAGACTATTAACTGGCATAATGCAAATAATTTAGAAATCAGAAACAATATATATATCAAAATAGAAAAGGAAAACAACCATAAAATGGAAAGTAACTATAAGTAAATTTGCAAATGATTCATCACATACTGCCAATGTCATTTAAGTTTAATAAACAAACATCAAGTTCCACCATATTGTGTCCTCCCTCTTACATATTGCACCATTGAATTGCGCTACTTTATGTATCCTGTGACTTATATACAGCGTTAATAAAAAGTCCGGGAACGGTCGAATAACTTTGTTATTTGAAAATTATGATTTCTGAAATTTGGTATGGGGATATAGTTAATATAAATGCATTTTATGCAATACAGTTTATATTTTTTTCACTACCGGTTTAATCGGAAATACGTCCAATTTTTTGTTTAAACGGAACGCCCAGATTTTTTTAACACTTTTGAATGCAAAATAAAAAACTACGTTCAGGAAGTGAATAGACAGGTATCTTGATTTTTCTGTATTAGGACACTGTTTTAATTTTTAACTGTTTTCTTGTGAATAAATATAAACATCTTAATACTTCCTGAACGTAGTTTTTTATTTTGCATTCAAAAGTGTTAAAAAAATCTGGGCGTTCCGTTTAAAAAAAAAAGTTGGACGTATTGCCGATTAAACCGGGAAAAAATATAAACTGTATTGCATAAAATGCATTTATATTAACTATACCCCCATACCAAATTTCAGAACTCATAATTTTCAAATAACAAAGTTATTCGACCGTTCCGGGACTTTTTACTAACGCTGTATATAAAACTGGATTGTGGTGACACCAATTGACAGATAATAATACTAATCAATATTCGATTATAATATTCAAAGCGTAAATACAATGTTTTACGTATACATTCGGGAAACCAAAATTGTCACATTGTATTGAAATACTATACCAAACATTTTCCAGACGACCTGTGATAAATACAAATTCTCTTTTTATGAGGGCATAGCGTTATAAAAACGGTTTCATTGCAAAAAAGACTGTATTTTTGTTCTTCTTCGATAATATTTCGTTTTATCGCATTTAGCAAAAACGACTTGGCAACTAAATCCACTTTCCAATAACACGCTTCTAATCGAAATCGATAGAATGTTCCTCTTGAGTATATTCTCACTAAACTACGTAATTTTCTTGAGAAGATAAGAAGTCCCCGTATTAAGGGTTGCCATGTTTACCTCCTCACGTTTTATATGAAAGAATAAGCTGTTTGTTTATTTTTAAAACTCTTATAGGTACAGTTTTTAAGTTGGAAGTACATTGAAACTGATGCAAGTCGTTCAGTTATGGTAGTCGGAAATTCGAAAGTTTGAAGTCACGCGTTCTATAAAATTTAGTATGTCACATTAATCTTTTAGTCCAAACAGTTTAAAGAAACTTGGCGGCTAAGACTCTAATATTAACTGGTTCCCAGTGCATTTGTTCTAGTTAGCAATACCTTTGTCAGACTACTGCCACGCAATCGAGTATTATGTATGCTACCGTTTCTCTGTGCTTCAAACAGATCTCTCTCTTGTTAAAACTAATAAAGTTTATAAATGTTTTGTCCAGTGCAACGATTTTTATACAGTTTTCCATTGTTGAAAATGAATTCTAATGTGTATTTTATTGTTAGTTGGAGAATGAAAATTCTATAGAAACGTAGAGCCGAAGTTTTATTTTATAAGACACAGCTTGTACATAGTCAATTCTTAGATTGCTTTTGTTCCTGTCATCAAGAAAGATCTAACCAACTAGTAGTTTAGACCATATAGTTTCCAAATTTGCAATTCTTTTTGAATAATCCTACTCGTTTAAAGGCGTTTCGTTACGTTTAGTTCGTAACAAATTTCAGTACTTACGTACACAGAATTTGTTGTAGTTGTAGTTCATCTCTAACCTGGTTGTAGTTCATCTCTAACCTATATATAACATTTCCGTATACAGAAATGTAAGCTCTCATCTTATATCAAAGTTCGTATAGTAAATTTGTAATTTGGTATTTGAAAATCATTATTGAAGAGAGAACCAGTGAGGGGAGAGGTAGATAGGGAGAATATTTTAGGAATGAACTGCTGGTATTTGGGTAGATTCAGTTTTGTGGCCAGAATAGAAAAGCCACACACAGATTTCGGACCCTTACATAACTCAATATATCCTTACATTGTAATAGATAATATCGCTATATTTTATTTTGCTCTACTAAAAATTAGTCTACAGGGTGTCAAATGAATAGTGCCGTATAAAATAAACAGTATAAAACTAATATCATAAGAAAGGTAAATCCAAAAAATTACGATCATATATTAAAATAATTTTTCCTTTAATAATTACCAAATTTTGTTCAATCCAACACTGACATGTGTGTACAAGAAAAAAAAAGGAAGCTGCAAAAATTTCTAATAGAGAAACAATCAAGTTGAATGATATGTAAATAAATGTTTATTGTACTCTATGAATGCATTTGTTTACGAAGCAGCTTTGGTACTATACGAATTGTACATGTGATCTTTTCACAAATATTCTATTTATAACAAGATCACACATTTACTACAGATTTTATTCATTTAGACTAGATTTCTTTTCGTAGGTGTTTTTGTTTTTTTTTTTATTACAGAAACTTTCAATATTAAAGTACGACATATTATTACCTAATGATCTGGTCATTAATAATTTACTATGACGGCAACATTTATCATAAGGGGCCGCTGTGACAACACATTCTCGAAGAGCCTCGACGTCTAAAAGTTCCCGTCGACGATCATAAACAAAGTTTTTCATGTATCCTCACAGGAAAAAGTCCAACAGATTCAAATCGGACTTCATGCTGGCCACAGAATCGTTCCTTCTCGGCCGATCCAATGTGCAAATGCCTGGTTTAAATGGTCACGTACAAGTCGGGCAACATGTGGAGGTGCCCCATTGCGCATGAACTACATTTGCCGTCGTACAGGTAGTGGTATGTCATCCTAGTAATCGGGTAACGTATTTTGCAGACAATTAAAACGATCTACCGCATTTAATTTTTCGAGAAGTATATGTGGCCCAAATAAATGATCGCCCGATGTTCTGTCTCAGACATTTATTGATGTCCTATGTTGGGATGAACCCTGATGGATATCTTATGGGTTTTTATCGGCCCAGTGATAAATATTATGGTAATTCAGCACACCATTTTTTGTGAAGCAGTATTCATCGGTAAACAGGATCACGGATCGAAGATTTGGAAGACGAGTTTCTGTTTGATGAAACCATTCACAACAGGTAGCCTGTCGAGGAAAATCATTGCCTGATAGACCTATGTTATTCTGTATGTAATACGGGTACAGTAAAAGATTTTATCCTGTTTCTCCGTAGATTAAAATTATGTTCATGTACTCACTATTCGTATAACTTGCCATAATGTACACATAAGACAACGAATGCCTGTGAATGACTCAACGTTCTGCCTGTGTTACCCATCCATTTATGGGTTGCACTCAACAACAACAGGACTGGACTGAGATTGAAAAATACTATTTTCTCGTTACTGCGCGGACATAAAGTATTCATTTTTTTGAATTTAGGTTTCCATGCCATTAGCTTTAACCTCTTTTATTTTCATAGACTATTCAGTAGACATCCTGTATATTATAGTAGTAAGTACAGTATTATTTTTGCATTTATAATGCAGATGTGTCTAACAATAAGAGACGGACTTAATTTTATTGGCAGAGCGAGTCAAACGATCTTACGAGATCTAAAACATGATAATATCACGTAAGAAATGTACTCAAATCATTCAAGCTGCTTGATCGATACAAATTTATTTCGTTGGTTTTCCTTTGATAAAAACTTAATTCTGAAACCAATAAAATATTTCATAGTTTAGTGAAAGGATATGGTAGATATCACTTTTAAAAACTTGTATATATACTGAACGTTTTCACATACAGCTTAAAAGAGTGCTACGATTGAAATTTTCTCGGTATATTATATATTGCTATAATCTTTATCGCTAACATGATGGTCGACGCAAAGGTTTCGAAGTAACAAAATCAATATTTTCGGATCGAAAGGATTTATTACGGTTAGCAACCAGTAAAATAAAAAGCAAATTTACTATTTTTCTTTAAGCTTATTTTTAGTTTACTGTTTGTAAATTCTCATATAGGTATGTATGTATACCGTCGAACGAACGTTGTATCTAACGGTAATTCAATATTTTATACATTTTTTGTTATTGTCCATGTATGCAGAACATAATATTTAATGTAAACAGTATGTAAATTTCAGATTTTTAATTTGTGTACGGATCATCTTGTGTTGAAAAACGTCAGTACATATGTATATGCCATTGTAAGACATCGGGTGTTGTGCTATCAAAGTCAAAAGCAATTATTTATTTACAGATTATAGGAACATTTACTTTATGTTATCTGTGAAATCGGCAAGCAAGAGATGTTTCTCTTATAATGCCCGCTGTTCTTAAAAGAGAATATAAAGTTGGCCCTTATTTTCTACCTTAGTCTAATAACATACTTACGCTGTTTGATTCAAAAAAGAATAAGAAGCTAGGTACATAATATAATGAATACAAGAACTCCTATAATGTTGTTTACTTGATGTCACTGTATTACTTATTGTTAGACTTAAAGATCCTTAAAAAGAAAAACATATAGTTCTCTTTGTTTTATTACTGCAACGGAGCCATGTGTAGCATATCATTATCTTAATGTTCAAAATTATGAAACAAAACGGCGACAATATTACTTCGTACTATTGTTAATAATACTTCTTATAAAGTTTGCCATAAAATTTGAAGATGCTGGCACTTCAATTACAAACGTAAATACAAATTAGCAAAAGTAAAATTTGCGTAAAAACAAATAAAAAGAATAAAATAGCAGTATCATCTAACGAGATAGATAAAATCGTTCGTGTATTACCCGTTGTATTATTCATCTAGTTGTCATTTCTAGCTGTACCTGAAATTGCAAACCATTTTTTGGTGGAAGCCAAAAGAAGGATTGTGCGGCAAGACAGACATTCGTGGAAGGTTTATCAACAGGCCTTAAAACCCTTCTGGAAAAGGAAAGAGGTTAACACATGTAGGCTCACCCGAAGGATATATAGAAGATGGTTTACCTCCTTCCGCATCAGAAAATATAGGTGATTACCATGAAGACACGAATGCAGAACGATGTGGCTGCGACATATCTTTTCGAAATTAAAAGTAAACGGACTTATTCTCAATAATGCATCTTACCACAGTGGAAGATTAGGTAAACCACCTACAGCAAACAATAGCAGGGTCGAAATTCAGCAGTGAATGGAAAACCATAACATCGAGTGCGAAGAGCACATGATAAAATCAGAATTATTAAGCTTAGTTAAAGACAACAAGCAACCCCACAAAGTATGCTGTTGATGAAATAACAGAGAAATCCAACGGAAAGGTATTAAGACTTCCTCTGTATCACAGGGAATTGAATACAAGTAAAAGGGTATGTAGCCAGACACAATACATACAACAGTTAAATTAGCGGATATGAAGAACTGTTGGAACAAAGTCAAACATGTTGTTGGAATAGAGAAAAAGATGTGGGAATTAGACAATTTAATAAAGATTAACGTAGAACCACTGATAATTATATGTGGTAGTAACTCATCAAGCTCATCTTCGGATAAATATCGTTAATGCAATTGTAGGATACTGATGTTTTGTTTGATATACTCTTTTTTATAACGTACTGAATGTTTTGATATTTGGATAGCTTTTCATGAAATTTTAATATATGGTATGATAATGTAATACACAATGAAAGATAAATTACATTAGTTTATCTTTCTTGTTTGTATATTAGCCTTTGTGATTATTTTATTAAGAATAATTAAGTCGCTATGCTGAATGCCTTTATCTATTAGTGAATTACGTCTTAATGCACATCTATCAAGCAACGTTCTTTCAACCAGTACCTGCTTCGTTCATCAATAGAATATTTTGTAATAACAGTAATAACTATTTGTAATAATACCTTTTTTTTGACTAATTAGGTACAACAGTATTAATTAATCTAAGCCGCAATTTGTGCAGCCATGCATATTATATTTGTTAAGTACCTAAGTAGAATTTATGTTATATAAATTTATATGTGAGAATTGTCTCCCATAAATGGATAAACGTTGTGGAAACCAAAAACATTGATTGATTGATTGCTATTACGCTAGGAGAGTATTTTAACATCCCTTGCAAAATATTCAATTAATCAAGTTATAATTATATATTCATCGTATCAGAGAATATTTTTGAAAAAATCTTTTAAGATATGTATATAAAAAGACAGGTTTTCACTAGTAGTGTCAAAAAGGAACTGCTTCGCACATTGTGAATCGGGCTCTTTTAATGTTGATGTCAATGCAGCGTTGCCAAGCGTTGCTACTACATATGTGTGTTCGGCGTTTTAACGTTAACGACACTGGCCGTACACCTAATACTTCACTCGCCAGTTAAAAAGTACCATAAAATTAGAACGTCGAATTTGCAATGCTACGGAAAATTTATTTTCTTACGAAGTGGCCTCACTTTTTATTGATTACATTCTTTTCTTGTTTTATCGTTTCAACTAAAAAAAAAGGAAATACTTCAAGAATTCTTTTTTCTACCCTAAGAATGTTAAAAAGCTTTCTAAATGTAGTAGTCGTACAAGCTACGATGTAGTAACAAAAATTCATTGTGTGTAGATGTTGTTATTAAAAATGAAGAGCAAAGTTATATTTAATGGCTTCATTATTCTGTTGTAGCATCAATGGGATTATAACTTCTAGATATTTTTACAACGATTATATCCGTATATAAAAAGCGGTACGGATAAAAGAGGGATCTTCTATAGAAAACTTTTAATCAGTAAATGGGGTGTTGTTAGTACGTACTACATACAACGCAGACTTTTGTTTAGATACAAAATCTTTCTGTAATTATATATAATATTATACAGATAGCCTGAAGTTAAAAGTTAATATACGACAATCGTATTACACACACTATACCTTGTTTTTTATTAAGAAGACCTAATTTAAAATAGCCCGCGAAAATATTGGCTTTCGATTGGTTTATTGACGGTCAGGTTTATACTGCCCAAATATGCTAGATTTTAACGACGCCATATTATAGGTATTGTATAAATTAATGAAAATGCTTAATTTTAAGTAAGTTTGGGTACTAATTGTTTAAGAATTTGATATAATACAGAGTATGCATTTACAAATATTTAAAACGTAATCACAAAAGTTTACTGCTGGAATGTGATGACATTGTTTCGTGGAGACGAAGATATTTTATCTTTGATATCAAAATATAGACCTGAACAAGGCCCAATCTATTATTTAGACAAAACATTGCCGAATGTAGGTACAAGTGTGGGTAGATGTTAATATTACACGTAGACAGGTATTTACAGATGGTGCACTGGTCTCAAATATCCTACTGGTAAAGGAAGACGTTTGATTATTTTACATATTGGTGCTAAAAACGGTTTTGTTGACGATGGGTTATTACTATTTGAAGGAAGAAAAACAGTCAATTACCACGATGAAATGGATGCAAATGTTTTTGAGGAGGTTCAATAATATTTTAAAGAAATTGCCTGACAATAGTGTTATTGTAATGGATAATGCATCTTACCGTACCAGAAAAAGGAAAAAAACCAACAACTTTAACACGAAAAGCAGAAATGCAAGAGTAGTTGCTTCAAAAACAAATACCGTTTGTACCCTACATGGTGCGATTAGAATTAGGAATATTACAATGTATACGCTGTAGCTGCAAAAAATAAAAGCTTCAAATTAGCCGAAGTGTTAACCGCAATTACAAATGTAACCTTAGAAACATAGACAAAATGTGTAGAACATGTAATGAAAGAAGAAGGCAAAATGTGCAAGTTAGATGGATTCCTAATAGATGATGTAGTGGAGTCGTTTATTATTTCGGTTGGAATTGGTGACACCAGTGACAGTGATGTTAGTATCGACAGTGATAGTGCTTCTGCCGAAGAAGTGCAGAATTATGTATTTATTTATTTATGTTAAATTAAGTCACACCAGTTTTTGTCGATACATAGCTTCTTCCTATCGTAATTTATAATAGTATGTAACATTAATTTAAAATTTCTAAAATACAAACTTTATGTTAAGATATTTGATGTAGTATCAATATAATGAAAATAATAAAATACATATTAACATTAATGTGCACTTATTTTTTTATAAATGTGTTGTGTGAAATTTATTTGAATATCCAAGTGTAAATAACTCATTTGACTCTAATACATCATTTAAATTTACCGCCAAAAAAGCTGTCAGTTTAATTTGCCTAATGTGAAGCGGATTTTATCATTTGGTCTTCTTAATAAAAAACAAGGTAACACCCATATTTACATATACGTGTATAAGTGGGGATAGTTAGTATAGATTCGTTGTCGCCTGTAGAGATGGGCAGTTCAGTTCAATTTTGCAGATCCATGTCATCGGTTCTAGTTCATTTTACTTCACTGTAACTTTGAGTCAGTTCGCAGTTCATTTCTGATTTTCAGTAGGTACTAGTAATTTCTTTGCAGATATTCCCGTATAGTTAAGTATATGTTATGTATTGGATAATGAACATTCCCCTTAAAAATGTTAAAGTTAAAGTTGCCAAATATTAGTAATGATATGATAAAGAAAAAAATTACTATCGCAAGACAATTTTTACTATAACAGAATTGCGACACGTTGCTTTAGTCTCTTATTTTAGAAAGAATATGTTGCGGTTTGATTTGCATTAATGTATTTCGAACGCGTGTCTTACGAATCTTGTATCAGTCAATTTACCTACTACTCAGTTCATTTCGACCGGTTCTCTCATTCGGCTCTTGTGAGTCAGTCAGTTCACCTAGTTCCTAGTTCATTTGAACTTGTGGCTCTTTCGAGTC
>SMLS01071279.1:0-26088 GCA_004785975.1 Popillia japonica | reverse complement strand
GTTAAGCAGTGAATTCTAACCTTTGCCAAGTAACACTTTTCGAACTGTATCTGTGCATACATGTTTACTAAATGTCAGTTGAATAAATGAGGTCAATTTTATCGCACTAATCTTAGGATTTTTTCGTACCTGTCGTATGATCGCTTAACGCTCGCGCCCGGTAAGTTTCTTTGGTCTTCCACTTCTAGCTGCATTTGCCGTACTATCTTCTTAAAACACCTTCCCAGTCTCTCGACATGAACTCCATAGACAACCTATGGCATCACCTCGAACAACAGATCAGGCAACATCAAATTAGAAGCAAAAAAACTTGGAGAAAAGCGCAACTGCCACGAGATTTTGGTGGACCAGTAGATCTGCAGTATACCGCAAACTAGTTCAGTCCATGCCAAGACGATTGAGGGTCGTCGACGACCGTAATACAAAGAAACTCAAATTTTGCCATCACTTTGTTTTTTGTATCTAAAATAGCTGTATGAATATTTTTGCGTTGCGTTTATAGTGGATGTTTATCCAATATAACAATCACATTATTTACATTTTGTTTGTTTGTATGGCAGGTGAATATTTCAATAGATGTTCTACGTGACATCTGTTAAATATTTCTATTAGCAGTAAACATAGCTTTATAAACACGTAGGTATTCCTGATTTGCATAGCTGTATGAATACTTTTGCTGCTCACTGTATATGCATAATAATATGCTAATACCTATGCGTTAAATAAAAGGAAATAAAATTAGGACGCATTGCTTGTTTTATTGTTTGGTTCTGTGAAACATCTGCAATTTATTTGAATGGGTATAGTATTGACGGAACAAAGGTACACTTGTTTTAAAGCCGTATTTATATTTAATCGTATTCTCCGAATTTCTCTCGCGCCTTTTTAGGGAATATATACAATATTCTATTGTGATTTATAATATTATAACACCTACCTTATTTACGTTGGGTATTCAATTGTAAAACGTTAGTCAGATGTCCCTTTATGTCGATAATTTCCCAAAAAGAAATTACTTGTAACATTTAAGAACGAACATGAATTCGAGATTTCGGTAAGCGCAAAAAACTAATATTTGCCGATGGATAACACTCATTGTGAGTGTAATTGGCATACCTATTAAATATGTAATTGATAAAGTACTTAAATAATGTTTTTTCTGCTACCTTATTTAAAAACAACGTTCTTAGACGAATTATTAAAAAACAAATCGATGGGTTTAAGAAAAGGTTGTTTTATCGGTTATATTTTTTTTCAGATGTAACGTCAAACGATTTCTAATCCTTAAAAAACATTCTGTTTATTGCCAGCCGATAAGACCACCTGCATAAGAGCTCGCTACTCGGATAAAATTTTATTGGTCGTAGGCGGAGCAGGGGTGGTACCAATTGCATAAATTCCGAAAATATTAGTTTGCAACCAAATACACACGATACGAAAGTTCTCCATAAAAATGAATCATCAAGTTATCAATGGTACTATCGCCGCCAAAAGTAGCGAATCAAACTGCTATAAAACGCGTCTCTTATAGGCTTTCGGTCCTGAATCGTTTATTCAGGTAAAATAACTGGGCAGTTGTACCAAACCTGCAGGCTAAAGAGCGAGCATTTAAATGAATTTAAACGAAGCGAGTTATGAATATATTGGAAATAAATAGTATGTACTAAACTAAGGTAAAACGTAGCCAAATTCATTGAAGACAAAGAAATTTTAGAATAAATTGCTCATGCAAAATACAATTCAAACAATAATTGCAAAAATTATAAAATTGTAGAATAGGACGTGTACCCAAAAATCTTTACGTGAAATTATATCCATACAACCTTTAATCTTTAACCGATGGATATCAAATATATTTCTGTGTACAATTCAAGTAATATCCTCTCTATTCCCCCGTCCCCTATCTGCAATTACTAACATTATCCACATTTTCCAACATCCGCATTGGTGAATTAGCACATTTACCGGTTAAAGTGTACAAAATCATTGTTTCTACTATTTTGTACATACATATACATATTCGAGAAATGTATACATGTACCAATGTGTATATGTATTTTACCTACTTTTTACTTCTACCGTAACATATACATACTACACAAAAATAAAGTAAAATAGATATAAAAAAAAATCTATTAGCTCAATGTTTCGAAAATAAGACAATGAAAAATTACGTAGGTATATGAGGGAAATATTTCCTGATTAAGTGGTATTTCATAACATGTTTCTTGCAGAACTATCAAAAATACCTGAAAACACAGCAGAACGTTCGTAACAAGTACTGCATCCTCCCAAGGAAACGATATGTCAATGTAGATGGCATCTTTAAGAGTAAGCCCAGCAAACAACATAAATCCGAAAATATGAGACCAGATGTTAACGGTTTCATTTGTCCACCAAAATACGCTGAAAATAAGTAGTTCATAAAGCTAAACTTACTATCGATCATATTAACTTACCTCTCTAAGCATAATTTTGTAGTCAGCATGCCTCTGTAACCAGTTCGGATGAACATATTGTGCTTCAAATAGTCGGGCGCATCATCATAAGTAAACAATTTTATGTATTTTTCATCATTTGCATCCTTCGTTTCTTGGGTATTTTTATTGATTGGCGCATCATCATTCTTTAAACTTTGACAAGATAAATTTCTAAGCAAAGAACTGGTATGATCCTTAGGAGGGGGCTGAAAATTATTACAAGAAATAAGTACTTTTGTAAAATACGTTCACACCAGGAATCTTGTAATGTATCATAAATTTGTATTTAGTATTTAGTTTTTGTACGCATCTGCGTAATCGCCCTTACATTTTTAAAATTGTAAAACAAGAAAATAAGGAAGGCATTATGTTTTATAGACGTAAGTGTAACTAAGCTGCTATCATGCTAAACAAAGACTAGCTACAAGGAATACAAACTAATTCGTTTTCAAATTCTATATTCTAATCACAACTCCACAGTATTTTCATTTATAGTTTGTTCTATAGCTGACACATTCACACAGACTTGAGAATAAGGATACATCATTGGATTAAAAATGCAAGGTATCAGCGATTATAAATAACAATTATTTACTTAGAAGCGGGCTAGGTATCTAAGAGTTGTTGTTAGTTTTACCTAGACTTGCCGGTAACATGCGAGGGCGTATATTTATGTTATCTACCTAGACATGCAGCAAAAGAGTGACGATGTCAAACAAATTATGGAAAAATTGCTGTCACTGTTAGAAGTACATGTGCTAAGTTATATTTTGTTTGTGCTGTTTATAAAGATTTGAAACGGTCTATTTCTCGATAAAATGAGTGAAGCTAAGGTTGAACATCGCAACGTAATAAAGTTCCTGACAAAAGAAGGCAATGGTCCAAAAGCAATCCTTGAAAGAATGGTTGCTGTATATGAAGAATATATACTATCTTATTTCCAAGTAAAATATTGCTCTAAACTCTTTCGATGGGGCCGAGAGTCAATCTATGATGACCTAAAGTCCGGACGACCCATTCAAGCTCGAACTGAAGAGATTGTACAAAAAGTCGAAAATTTGGCAAAAAAAAATCAGCGTGTAAAGATCTCTGTCATTGCTCAAGACGTCTGTATATCGGAAACAAGTGTTCTCAAAATTTTGGATGACGATTTAGGTATGAAGAAAGTGTCTGCACGGTGGATACCCAGATTGCTTACACGTGAACAAAAAATTTACAGAAAAGAAGTTTCTCAATAAAATTTTTATCTCGAATTATCACAGATGATGAGACTTAGCACCCTCCTGCTAAACAAGAATCCATGCAGTGTGTTCATAAGGGCTCTCCATCACTAAAAAGGCCAAGACACAATTTTCAGGAAAAAAAAACGGATGGCAACTGTTTTCTGGGATGTGGAAGGAGTCTTGCTTATTGAATATATACCGAAAGGGTCTACCATAAATAGAGAGGCCTCGGAAAATACAATTAAAAATTTAAAAACTGCTCTCGAGGAAAAACGTCCGCATTCTTAGCCACAAAAACCCTTGTTGCTGCACGACAATTGCTCATGGTGCACAAGGCAAACAAAGTTCAGTAGATAATCAATGAGTGTGGATTTATAAAGTTAAGGCATCCAACTTGTAGCCCTGACTCCATCAGACTTCTGCTTATTCAAAAATTTAAAAAAACATTTCGGGCGAAAGCGTTTTGCTTCTGATGAAGCTGAACTCTTATGTTTTTCTTTTCATGGCTAGGTAGATAACATAAAAAATACGTCCTCGTAGTTTCTTTTCATTTATCAATAATTTTATGTACCGCATTTACATTACTATTTTTGCGAGTTATCTGGCACTTTTCTCGTGTGAATAATACTTTGAATTGGAATTACTTACTAATCACGACAAGTATTCATAAAATAGCTTTCGTTATTATTATTTGAAAGAATAATGATTTTATTTTAATTTTCTTGCATATGTAACATTTGCTTAAGTTCAATCCATGTCCAACAAATCCTGATCAATCTGTTAACTAACGTCTGTAGCAAGACATTCCCTAACGAGGATATTACATTATACACTTGCATTGGATTATGTAGGTGATAAATAACAACTTCAAATTACGAGAAGAAAATTAGAAAGCAAAATGGTCACAATAAATAATATATTAGCTGCTTAAAGTTCAGTCTCCACATTAAAATTATTATCTATGTATACGGGTATTTTCTGCATGAAAATATCCGTAGTCATTGTATTTAGTCATTATACCTTCGATTATTGGAATGTTCGTTAACGAACACTCCAAAAATCATTAATAATTATATTGAACGAAGCAATTCTCTTGGCATTTTATTTTGGTGAGGTATGTATATTCGCATACAATCATGTACGTACATTTTCTACCTAGAAAGTAAAGAGAATTTGTGAATTAAACCTAATCGCACTGTTACTCAATATTTTTCCATTATCTCAAAAACTTACATTAAGACTTTGCTGTATATATTAAGTTTTGATTTTTTTTATCCAACCATAAAAAAATATGTATAGTATATTGACTTTCATAATTATTATAACTGGAATCGTATGGTATAAGCACATACCATTTATAGTTTTCTGTTAGTTTAAGTAGATTCAGTTTCATTTAATATTTAGTATATTTTCAATTTCGGGCAGCACACTCTGTATATACTTTTTAAGATGAAGAAGGTATTCGAAACAAGCATGCAATATCAACGAGTTAGCTAAAACTCGAATTTTAAGAACAGGCTCTCAGAAACTGTAGAAGTTATCCTGTATAACATACATATGTACGTCTACAAGTGAGATATACATATGATATATAAATTGTTAGTGAAATAATGAAACTGCAAAATAATTATAAACTTTCGTTCCCATTTCTCTTTTCTTATTTTTACCATAGATACACAAACAAATATTGACAGGCGAAATTACTTGTCAGTCTTGTGGCGTCAGCGTGGATAAATCAAGCGCTGTGTCAGGAGTTCAGTTTTATGAAACGGATAGTTACCTATACATGCCTCCGGTTAACTTAATATACATACATACGTAGGTACTTCAGATTCAATTAAATTGACGAAATAAAATGTAGAATGGGAAAAACATTGTAATGCCTTTTTTCGGAAATTGAAGAAATATGTAACATAAAAGAGTTTTTGCAAAGCTGCATTTATTGCATTTGTGTAAAACAAATCAAAGTAGCAGTATTTTTGGCTGAATTTAAATTTGTCTTAAAGTAACACGTTTATTAAACAAGGTTACAATTAGTAGAATCAGTTTACCTGTCAAGTATCATTCGTTGTTGAGAAATACTTAACAAGACAATATTACCTACCTATCGTTCGACAAGCAATACATCTTTGAAAACCACTACATACACAATTGTCAGGCCCTAAAATTTTACGTTGATTATTATTAATTGATTATACATACATACATATTTAACTTATTTTACGCATAATGTTGAGTGTGCAGGTAATACCAGAACCATACCGTATATAAATATGTATGTATTATATATATTCATAAACTATACTATGTGACTTCCAAAACGCATATACGTTATGACTCCATATATATATACAGGAGTTCAAAGTTATCGGAGCACTATTGCTATCTTAGTTATTTCTGTACATACGATTTTAGTTAAATGCGCAAATAAGTTTTTAGTGTTTTTAATGCTGATTACTATGGAGTTAAATGATATCGAAGACTTCCACGGCCCGAGTCTCTATAATGAGGGCTTTCGGGTGTTGACCGTGTCATGGTTAGTAATATATATACAGTACAAAATAAAATAAAATGCACAAGATATACAATAACTGGAAACGTCGAGTTATTGTATATCTTGTGCATTTTATTTTATTTTGTACTGTATATATTTTACTAACCATGACACGGTCAACACCCGGAAGCCCTCATTATACTATGGAGTTGTTGAACAAACAATTGAATAACGCATTCTCGAGAAATTTCTAAATTTGTAATTTTTTTAAATAGAACCCCTGTATTATTTGTACATATTTTTGATCATCATAATATTTTGAACAAAAAACATCCAGTACATAACTATTCTTAAGGTAAAAATAAACAAATGAAAAGCGTCGAAAGTTTAAAAAAATTATTTACATGTAATACTATATAGGTGACGGCAAAATAAAAAATAACGCCTTGTGTGGCTTTTCTAATAGTTCGACCAGAATTGTAAGTTAACGTTTGTCTAATACTATTTTCAAGTTCACTTACATTTTGATGTCGCTGCTTGTAAACCTCATTCTTCACAAAACTCCATAGATGAAAATCAAGTGTCAAGTCAGAAGAGCGTGCAGGCCAACGAATAGGCGCGTTAGTTCCTATCCATTTTTGATTAAATATATTATTTAACAAATTAGTAGTATTAGCGAAATTATGAGCCGATGTCCCATCCTGTTGAAAATAAATACGGAGCTTATGAAGCAGTGGCATATCATCTAAAAGATCATCCAGTATTTCTGTTATTTACCCAACATAGCGGTCTCCAGTTAAGATACCATGATAGAAAACTGGACCTACAATTCTGTTACCCATTAATCCACACCACACATTTAACCTAAACCGGTGCTGGAGATTGCTCGGATCTACTCTCAGAGGATTTTCTCTACTCCAATAATGTTGATTTTTCTTATTGCACGTTTCTAAATTTTACAAATTAAATTAATTTGATCGCAAAATATTTATGCGTAATATCTGAATTTGAAAAGTTAGATTCATGAGACCATAGAATATAAGTTATCTGGACGTTCATTACAAAAATTTCTCAACCAATTACAGAAAACTAATCTTCTCTATGCATCGCCGGGAAGTAAAGTCTGTACTTTGTGGTTCTTGTACGGACGCAACTTGTGTTTTTTTACAATGGCGTGCACTGTACTCTTTTGCAAATCTAATTCTCTGGTGCAACTTCGTATAGATTTTTCTGGATTGGTTTCAAAAAAAGCCAACATGTTTACTTCTGTTTCTTCGTCTATTATGAAATCATTATTCTTTCTTCATATCTTAAATGTATCTTCATTACTCCGAAATTTTCTATACAATATTAGAAAATAAAATTGGTTTGGTGATCGACGATTCACATATGTATGTATTTGCATGATAACGAAGCGCATTTTTTCATTTTTTCTATAACTCAGATATGCCTCTAGCATATCACACGTTTCTGAATGCGTAAACGGCATTATTTTTAATAAATATGGGGGAATTAATGATTATAATTACAAGAACACAACGCAACACAAAATCAGCACGCTTAGGCAAAATTTTATAATACGAAAGAAAAATTATTTGATTATTGTGTATATTGTTTTTATTCTACCGTTAATGTAATAGAAAGCTTCTTATTTCTTAATTTTTACGTTAAGCATAGTTATGTACTGGATATTTTTTGTTTAAAATATTATGATGATCAAAAATATGTATAGGTACAAATAATGCACGGGTTCCATTCAAAAAAAATAGATAAATTTCGAAATTTCTCGGGAATGCGTTATTCAATTGTTTGTTCAAGAACTCGATAGTACCTAATCAGCATTAAAGACACTAAAAATTTGCTCATTTAACTCAAATCGAGCTACAGAAATAACCAAGATAGAAATAGTGCACCGATAACTTTGGAGACGGTGTATATAATAATCCCCATTAAAAACTAGCAGCGCTAGCAGTCACGTCGTAAAAATTGCTATGGAAGCGTTTTCGACAACTTTTTAACTGTGTCCGTGCGTTTGCTCATGACACTGACGTTTTGGTTGTAAATAAGCATGGGTATATGGTTGAAGAAGGACGCAAATATAAACTGTCAGTTAGGAAAATGTTGATCGTGTCACGTGATCATATTTCTTTACGTCGTTGGTTAGTTTGGTAATGGGTTATGCATTTAAGAAAGTTTACATACAAACAACTTATGAATGTATCTATCTGGATCTGATATTTTTAGGACTGTCTACACAATTTTCACGCGCTATGACAGTGTCATGAGAAAACGCATGCACCATACTTGCGTAGTGTGTAGTACTCTCTGTTTAGTTCGACCGTAGATCGTTGGCGTTAGCGTCGCATTGCATTATACACAAATTCAACGAATTGACTTCCGATACGTATTCTGCGCGTTGTGACTTCCGAAATTCGGCAGCATAGTATGATCTTTGTAGTATATTTTAAATTTGGGGTAGTGAACAGTGAGGGTAAGCAACATGAACAGAACAACGTTTATTACAATTACATAGGTGTCTCTAAAGGTACAATAACTACCAATTCATTGTTCTATATATCTATGTATCATAAAATAAAATATACATTATCTTATACCGGTCGCAGGCGTTTACACGGTATATACGAAGCATATGCGGACGCCTTGTTAACAAAATACGTTTTAAAAGAATTATATTTTTACCCCTCTTTTGAAGATGCGTTTATCTAATTTCCTCTCAAGATATTGTTACTATATCTTTATTTAACTTTGTGTACATATATTTTAATTTAGGGCTTGGGTCCTCAGATATACAGCGTCATTCATAAAGTTTGCACCATATGGGCGTTTTGTTTATTATTGATTTGGGCAAAATTTCAGTAGGACAGAAAATTTGTGCATCCTTTAGAAGCAAATTCAGACTGATTAGATTAAGTGCATCGTTTCTCATACATCCGGTGGCCGCTATAATTTAAAATCAGCTTAAGAGTAAACTGGGTTAGTTTTTAAATACACAAAAAAATGGTATTAAGAAAAGTGATTTATAATTAAAACCGATGTTTAAATATGAAATTACAGCCTCCTATTTCAAAAATGAAAAGTTTTTCTTTTTTTCGATTCTCCCCGTATATAAATCAAAATTTCCAAAAACCAATATTTTTATGGCGTTTCTGTGTAATAAAGCAGTACTAAAAGGAATCCACAATAATGTTTACCAACGGCTTCGCGTTGTTGTGAGCGAATATTGAGATTTACGGAAAAAATGTGCTTCTTCTTGGAACATTGCCAATAAAGCACCGCAAAAAAATAATTATAAGTAAAACAACTAAACTTTCTGGCTAACAAAGAATGCAGTTTATAAGATTTTCTATTTAGAAGTGCAGCTACGTGGCAACTTTGAAGAATTTGTGTTGGCAAAACTAAAAATTTTGCCCAAGACAGCCATGGATTTCGCGTGTTAAACTTAAGTTTCTGTTTGGCACAAATGTCAAACTGAGACTTTCGTTTAGTTTCATTAAAATGCCGATAAAATAGTGTTGATTGTTGGCAACAATTATAAAACTTATAGAGAAGCAGCTTTAATTTTTAACCAACACCAACCGGATAAGATTATTAGCCACACAACAATAGGAAGAGTTGTTTCAAAATTCAAAAACAGCGGATCCGTTGGAAATAATTTTAAAAAGAAACACAGAAAGTGGGGCGCAAATGAAAATGCAGAATTTGCGGTAATGCAAAGTGTCGTGGAGATGCCAAAAACGTCTATGTCTACATTGCCGCGTAATTTGAATATATCTTGTACGTCTATAGCTTATAAACCAAAATTTGTACACACTCTTAATGAGCGCGATTATGGTCAACGAATCCACTTTTCCTTCTGGTTGCCAGGTAAAATTGAAGAGGACCGATCATTTACAAAATTTATCTTGTTTACTGATGAATGTACTTTCACTTCAAATGGAGTTGTTTCTTCACAGAATTATAGATGGTGGGCGGACAGCAATCCTTATTTCATAATAGAAACAAATAATCAGTATTTTTTCAAAGTAAATGTTTGGTGTGGTATTTTTAATAACAGGATTGTTGGTCCCTTCTTCTTTAGAGGAACTCTTAACGCTGGAAGATATCTACAATTTTTACGAAATAAATTCTTTGCCGTTTTAGAAGATTTTACGTTGGAAGAAAGACTAAAAATGTACTTTCAACAAGATGGAGCTTTACAGTACCTTGGAGGTTAAAAATTGGTTGAATACAACATTTCCAGGAAAGTGGATAGGTAGATTTTCAGAAATAAATTGGCCACCCCGCTCTCCAGATATGACACCATGCGACTTCTTTTTGTGGGGATATTTAAAAAATAAAGTTTATACACATGGCCGTTCCAACATGTTGTCCATTTAGAAGAAACAATTCAACAATGTGTAGTTGAAATTCCCCAACACATTCTCGAGAATATTCAACGTCAAATGTATGAGAGAACGAATTTATGTATTGAAAGAGATGGAAGGCATGTAGAAATTTAAGTCAAAATAGTTGTTGCTTAATTTATCCTGAAATGACCTTTTTGAAAGCAGCAGTTTTATTTCGTTGTATTATTTTGTTAGTCTGCTTTTATTTCTGATTTTTTGCTACAGGCTATTTCTTCTATGAATTTAATTAATCTGTATCCTTGAATTTATTTTTATATTATTTTATAAATAAGTTTTATATAGAAAAATTAAAATTTTTACACTTGAAATATTTTTACTTTTTACTTTCACCACACAAATTCTTCAAAATTGCCACATAGCTGCACTTCAAAATAGAAAATCCTATAAACTGCATTCTTTGTTAGCCAGAAAGTTTATTTGTTTTACTTATAATTATTTTTTTGCGGTGCTTTATTGGCAATGTTCCAAGACGAAGCACATTTTTCCCGTAAATCTCAATATTCGCTCACAACAACGCGAAGCCGTTGGTAAACATTATTGTGGAATCCTTTTAGCCATAAAAATATTGGTTTTTAGAAATTTTAATTTATATACGGGGAGAATCGAAAAAAAAGGAAATTTTTTCATTTTTGAAATAGGAGGCTGTAATTTCATATTTAAACATAGGTTTTAATTCTAAACCACTTTTCTTAATACCATTTTTTTGTATATTTAAAAACTAACCCAGTTTACTCTAAAGCTGTTTTGAAATTATAGCGGCCCCCGGGTGTATGAGAAACGATGCACTTCATGTAATCAGTCTGAATTTGCTTCTAAAGGATGCACAAGTTTTCTGTCCTACTGAAATTTTGCCCGAATCAATAATAAACAAAACGCCCATATGGTGCAAACTTTATGAATGACGCTGTACATCTTGCACTGGTAGATTGTTCTTGGATTATTTACAGGTTCCTCACCTTCACCTTCTTGGACTGCTAAATTCTTCTTTTATTGTTTACGGGGTTTTTTTTTAACTGAACTTTCTTATCACTATATTTTTTTCAACCGTCCTGACACTTGACTTTTCTCTCCACTTTTTTTTTAAATTTTTTCATGACAACCCATTTTTTTTAAATTTATGAAAGTTCAGTCTGACAACGTCCAAATGTCATTATCTTTTCAATCCAGCACAATATATACGTTAAAAAAGTTCATAAATAATCATGCTATCACTCGGAAGTCAGGTTGCCTTAGCAACATAATACTAGACAAGAAGGAGTGCGAGAAAGGTCCTCCGGTAACAGCAAACTCGAACTAGTATACAGACGGCTCCAAAACTGAACATGACGTAGGAGCCAGTATATACGGAGGAAAGCCTAGGAACGCTCTCCCGATAAGCTTCAGCAAGGACACAACGATCTTTCAAGCTGAGGTAGCAGCAATTTACCATTGCGTTAGAGAAGTGGAAAGATGGAAAGTTTGGTAAACGCGTCGCTATCTTCTCACGCAGGCAAGCAACATTCACAGCTATTAGTTCAGCAAGTGTTGACTCCAAACTGGTTTGGGACTGCGTTAGTGGCTTAAACGAGGTGGGTTCCCAAACGAAACTAATTTTGGCCTAGGTTTCCAGCCACGAGGGTGTGAAGGGAAATGAGGCGGTAGACGATCTGGCCAGACAAAGTTCGTCGAGGTAATTCGTCGGCTTGGCCCATCCATCGGCATCACCAAATCGCAAATCAGAAAGTTCATCAACGAATGGGTACATAATAAGTAAGTATATAATAATAAGAAGTTTCAATTCACTAGAGACCTGCTGGATAAAGACAGGAAAACCGTCAAAATGATAGTAGGTCTGTTGACCGGTCACTGTAGACTAAATAGGTATATGTACAACGTAGGCCCAGCGAAAGATGCCACATGCAGATTCTGCAAGGAGGAGGAAGACACACCAGCCCATGTACTGTGCCATTGCGAAGGGCTGGCAAGGACAAGGTTCCTAATGTTGGGCACAGAGTATCCCACAGCACAGAGCTACATACAGGAGCCGCTCCCAAGAACGTTAATCCTCATAAAGAGGGCAAAGTTAGAGGGCGTCTTCTAGGATTACTGAGGATCACAATAGACCAGGAAGGTCGCGGTGAAAGAGGCCCGTAATGTCACCCCTAATCTAATCTAATCTAGCAACATAACGGATGATAGTTATACATATACTATATAATAATTACCTACTCTTAAAAATAACTGTTATATTAGTTTACCCTTTCAATACATATTTAAACATACTTGCAAAAATCTTATTCTGGACATTTTTTATGTAATTAGCCTAAAATTTTATTCACTACAAGTACAAAGTATGGCAATCATTTGGAAGGCAAATTTTTTATACATTGTGTCTGAGGCAAATGGAATAAAATCAATAGTAAATAAATGGGTGTCTGTTAGAAAAAACACTAGGACACATCGATTGATAATTCGATTGATTAATTGCAGTTGTTTTCGACAAGTTTTTGTATCGCGTATCAGTGGCCCATACCAACTATCTCATTTTAAATCTAACACCCTGCATATTATCCCATTTTTGTATTCTTCAAAAAAATTCTAGACATACGTCATATACAATTTTCTACACTTATCTTCAACTGTTTCGGAAATATTAAGCGTTTTCATGTTTATTGCAAAAAGTAACAGTAAAAAAAGAAAATTATTTAATTACAGAAATTCACTACAACACACTCAAAAATAATAAGTAATACTGTTTATTTCTTGATAATGTAAAGAACGCGAAAAAACATTAAGGTCAATGTAGGAGATGTTCAAAATGCTCCCGCGAACGTTTTGGCAATATACTAATCTTAAGTTTCAGGGGATTGTGTGTGTTCCATCATCCAGTGAGAATTTTCCCTAAACCAATAACGGCAATATTGACGATTACTATTACCTTGAAGTGTAAAGGTGCATTCATCAGAAAACAAAACATATTCCAATTGGATCATATTGTTATCCAACATTGCCACCATTTGTTCACAAAAATAGGTTCTTATTTTATAGGGATTCATTTTGCTTCCATTTAATGTTCGAGCAATCGATGCTTGCCCACTAGAAGTATGTGGGTTTTCGTGAAACCCCATCATAATATCCAATTTGGTATCATTACTTACTGCATTGGCTTTTTTTATCTACTTGTTCAAATTTGAAAAACTGCTTTTCTATTTTACTAATTGTCTCTTTATTGCATTGGCTTTTTTGTCTGCCTTACATGTCCAAACTCGCAAAACTGCTTTTCTTTTCTACTAATTGTCCCTTGGGATATACATGGGCAGTAAATTTGGAAATGGTTCATGAACAAAGCGAGCAACTTCCAGTTGTCCCTGAGTCATCTCCATAACCAATGATCTGTAGAATTGATACTTTGTGCATTTCTGTTAAATGAATAATTTTTCTGAATTACAGGTAGCGGAATTCAAACGACTATGACACTGACAACTCTACTCTCATGCAGCCAGATAACAAACAAAAACTATTTATAGTTTTTTTTTTTAATTTCAGTAAAAAAGAATGGTTTTTGCTTACTTTTTCATTATCAAGAACTAAACGGGAAATAAGTATTGAATGTGTTGTAGCGAATTTCTGTAATCAAGTAATTTTTTTTTTTTACTATTAATTTTTGCAATAAGTCTGAAAACACTTACTATTTCCGAAACAGGTAAAGATAGGTATAGGATATTGATATGGTATGTCTAAAATTTCCAAAAATTCAGAAGTGGAATAACATGGCGGTCTTGGATTTAAAATAAGGAATTTTGTATGGGTAACTATTCCACCACAAAGCCTGTATAAAAGGTCAAAAAAATGCGCAACTAATCGCATTTATACAATTTGGCTGACACATTGCATGTAATGAAATAATATAAAATTAAGTAAATGAAGGAAATAAGTATGATATTCACGAAATCGACTATCTCTTTTTAATGCTTGTTGCATATTTAAAAAAACACATGAATGGTTTGTTTCTGATATGTGGAATATTGCAGCCTATTAGAATGAATACGAATGTTAGCTGAAAATTAAAAACAAACGCAACATTCGTTGGTGTTTAATTTTTATAATACGGAATACAATTAATCTAAAGAGATCATAATTCAAATTTTACTTACTTTTCTATTTTTTTATTTTAATTATAATTTTATTAATAATACCAAATTACATAATGTTTATCTTATAATGCTTATTAAGCGTTATTAACAGTGAAACGAAAATTATTGTATTGTATATTATTGTAATCAAAACAATAAAATTGATTGTCTAGTGTAATAAGTAATGTATGTATGAAATACCTACTTTACATAATGATTTAGTGATTAATCGTTTTTTGATTTAAGTGCGTACTTAAATATTGAAGTGCTTTAATATGTATACGTAGTTGTGTGTGTTGTCCTAGCCGAATCATATCTGTCTTGTCAGTATCTACTGCATCCGACTCGTAAAACCCATACTTTTTAGATTATCAATGGCAACCACATCATTCTGTGCACTAAATTCCAGGTTAATATTCTACCCTTCATCGATAACAATTTTTCCGTTATGTCATATGTGTTCTTATATTTTGCAAGTAATGTTCGTCATTTCCCAACGCATTTGGTTGAGTTACTTTATAGCATGTTTAATATACTTATGTATCATATGTATGTATATGGGTGAGTTCTGCATAACTTTGTGCGTCAAAAGATATTTACTAAAATTAATTTAACAGTGAATGGAGAAAAATTAGACGTTGTTGAAGTAGTTAAGAACTTGGGTCTCACATTCGCATGTGGCGAAAGTAACGGGTGCATCTCTTGGGAAACTTAAGGTGTTGTATGGATTCTCTGACAGTGGAATTGCGTCTCTGTGAATCGCTTATTTTATCGAAGAGGACGGTACCTTACCCTTCTAGATGTCCTAGTGCAACATACCGACAGCTGTAGATTAGACCACGGTGTATATCGTAAGAAGACACACCCAGATCGGTATCTGCATACAACATCTCAGCACCATCCACAGCAGAAGAGGTCCCTCATCAACACATTATTGAGGAGAGCAGAGAAAATCAGCGACGAACATCATAGACAGAGTGAAACCCAACATGTCAAAACCGCTTTGCAGAAGAACGGCTACAGTGAAAAAGACATAAGGAAACCCCGAAAACAGATAAACAACCAGGACCGACAAGAACCAGGAGGATACGCATACCTACCGTACATAGCCGGAGTCGCTGACAGACTTAAAAAGACCTTAAAGAAAAGAAACATCACCACTCGATTCAACACAGTGACAAACATAGAACAACTACTTCCTCCCAACAAGAACGCGTTGCCGAAACTACTAACTACAGGCATATACCAATTGAATTGTCAATGCGGAAAGAGCTACATCGGCCAAATGGGACACAGTAATTAGTAATTAGGGTCGGGAGCTCATTTCAATGCACGTAGTTGACAGCTTTAGCGAAAAATAGAGAGTAGGGGTAGTGTACATACATACGTACAGTACTTATATGAATGCCTAACAAGAAGAATTTGTTAGTATATAACTATTCTTAAGTTTCCCACATTTACAAAATTAATCTATACTCAAAATAATGTAAAAATAATTTGTAAACAGATTAATACAAGAGCAACTACATAAGTAACTTATAACTTTTTATACAAAATAATATAGTTTGGATTTTGGTATTGGTATGTCCAAAGTAAGAAAAATAAAACCGTAACAAATATAAACCTCCGTGTTCTCTCTACTATTACAAAAAAGTACTGCTATTAATACAAATTTAATCACCAACATTCCTATAGGTTAATTATGTAACTACAATTCGGGTCAGTATGAACAATAGCAAAGTAGTACCATTATCTACATTTTACATATTTGTAGTTATAAAAGCAATAGCTTTACTATGCGGTTAAATAAATGCAAGTAGGCTTGTTATGAAGTATATGTATGTGCAATTGATAATGACCCACTATTGTTTGCGCAAGTTTTGTTTAAAATTACAAATGAATCTAGCACGCATTTGCCAAAGTAATAAATGGGAACGAAAACGACGATGATCCAATGTCAAGAGCAATGGAACTAGCACTTATCTACACTTTCTAATTTCGATAGTAGAGTTTAAATTGTAAATGTAGGTATGTAAATTTGGGTGAAGTATGTCAGACAACGACACTTGCCAGTACAAATGAAAATTCAGTTAAACGCAATTGTAAAATAATCTGCCCGCTAAAATCTAGCTTGTTTTTACTTTGTTGTTGTGAACATCGAAGCCGATAGCTATGTAGTCACTAAAGCTATCTGTGCTGGCCATAATTTCAATAATTTCTAATCTTAAAAAAAAGTATTTTTTTATAAACGGATCAAATTGCAAAGAACATAATGAAATGCTAAAAAATAACATTGTACTAGTATTGAAATTATAACTGCATCGTTATAATTACTCCAATTTAATGCATTTGTGCAAGGCAAATTAGGTGGTAGGTGATATATGGAAACAAAAATTAGTTTATATCTAGGTACATACATTTTGATTAGTTAGTTTGATTAGACACGTGTTTCTTCACACATATGTTAAAATAACGATAAGTATACGGTTATTACATATTTAACAATATTAATTTATTGTGTACTTAAATCATATAAGATTTCTAATTATGAATTCTACAAAATGGCTTACTTTGCACTAATGTGCGGTATACGCAAATTTTATATGGGCATTTGATATTTCTGCTGAACTTCTCTCGAATAGTCCAGGTTGTTATTGTAATATTGTCAATACTAATTGGACAACCGATAAGCTGTACGAAGCGATGATACGGCGGAGAATGGAAGACGAGGTAGAAAAGAAAGGAGGTTAAGCAAAACACTAATTTGGATTCAGGAAGGGACGATCAGTATTGCAAGCAATCGATATAATAAAAAAGATATCGCAGGAGAACAAAAAAAGATGGAATGTCTTAATAACGCTTGATGTTCAAAATGCGTTCAATACGGGTGCTGGAACTTAATCCTCGAGAATCTGGAAAAGATCTGCCTACTTCATCAACATCATAGACGACTACCTAAAAGATAGAAGCATTCAGAAGGAGGAGCTGCTAGAAATCCATGCAGGAGTGCCACAAGACTGTGTCCTAAGACCTACACTGTGGAACATCCTATATGACGATGTGCCGGAAATTGGGCTGCAGGGCGAGCCAAAACGCTGATGACTTGGCGCTGTTAGTAACGGCAGACAGCAAAGCAGATCTGATTCGAAACACCAATGAAAACCTCAAGAGAATAAGTTCATAGATGCAGAATAACGAGCTACAGCTTGCACCAGAAAAAGGGGAGGCAACAACCAAAAGCAAAAAAACCAGGATCTTACAGATTTGGCAGGAAAGATGGCAGGACCATACTCTTACGGGCCAATGGACTAAAGAACTAATACCCGACCTAAGAACATGGATCGAATGCAAACATCAGCGCGAAGACTACTATCGTACACAAATTATAACAGGCCATGGAGGGATCAGATCATATGCAAAAAGAATAGACAAAGCACTGCGAGATGAGTGTGTATACTGTGAGGACATAGACACTCTGGAACATACAGTTTTTTATTGTAAAATGTGGGAGTCGATAAGACAGGCAACTAGTAAAAAGCTAGGACGAGAGAAAAAATGCCAATAAATCTTATTATAGCAATTATGGAGAATAACGCTCACTGGAACATATTGCATAGTGCAATTACAACTATAATGAAAACCAAGGAAGAGGAAGAACGAAAACTGCAAAAGCAGGCAGCAACGTACCTACGTTCGGAGAAAAAGTAGTTGGGACGGCAAAGCGCGGCAGCAATATTCGGTTGCATTGCTGCCGCGCTTAACCGTCTCGACTACTTTTTCTCGGAGCATACGTAGCAGCAGTATGATATGAGAAAAAACTACTCGGCGATTTTATGACGCAGATATCCATTGTGATGGTTCCATGAAATGCGCCTGAAGGATACAGGGTCGTTTTTTGTGGGTAGGACAGTAAGATTACACATCTGGGAGCCCCACACTACCATGCAACAGACATTAAGCGCATGGTGTCCATCAAGGATTTTCCACCGGCAAAAAAATAATAAAAAATTGGACAACCAACACAAATATACTTACACATATATAATATATATATATATATATAATATATTTCCACTTCGTACTTTTTTTTAATATTACAGAAAGACTTAACGATCAATGTTCATTTTCAAAATTTACACCATCCACAACAATTACTAACTCTTGATGATCTCTCCGCACTCACATACAAGCATTTTATTTATTAACGTAGTCATAGATGTGACACTTCGTTTCTTCGAATAGGGTTACTTTTTGAAAAAATTCGTCCTCAATCGTAACATCGTAGCTTCAAGATGTCAAATGGCACTACTGTCAATGTCAGTTTGAGTCTTTATTTCTTATTCAATGCGCTGTTGTAGAACTGAATGATTTTCGTGATGTATTTGATGTTTTTAAACTGATCTCTACATAACTATACATCCTCATCTACATATTTTTGTAGTTATAATCCTTTTTAACATAAAGTTAGCAATTTTCAACATGCTTCAATATTTCTCATGAATACCAAATGTAAGTAATTTTCTTTCTCTAATGATATCTTTCAAAGATTGTATTAATTGCAATTTTGAGAATAAAATTGGTTTTAGCAAATTTAACAGTTAATTTCTGTTAGCCATCATGTGTACAATTGTTCAATTCAGTAATGTACATTTCTAAGTTTTGGAGTATCAAAAACAACACTGCGTTCACTTGACTCCCATATGCGAAATCATATTCATCATCATGTTATCTGAGGCTACATAATTAAATTAGTGCAATTTACAATTAGAATGTATAACTTCCTACATTGGCAAAGGTTCAACACCAACACCTATATAATGCTAAAATTATTACTAATTTTTTGCATCAATTTACTAGGTATATAAAGAAGAAAAACAAGTACATTTTAGTTGCAACGTAAGTAATTTACTATGCCCAATATTTTTTGTTTGTGATATTGAATGTGATATTAAAGCATTAATTCTTATCAATTGTTACTTTTGCTAATACTATTAATTGTTTTGTAGTTTTGGTATTCTCTTGAAACAATATGTTAGAATTGGAAAGTTTAAAAGTAAAATTTTTTGTGATATACTACTGGAAAATACTTTCGTTTATTCCGGTAAAGTAGATATTGTAAGTTAAACAAATGCTTAAAACTTGTACCAATTAGTGAATGTTGAGGTGAAATTCGTCGTTATTTTGTTTATCAGGTTTAACAAATGTCTGAATCAATATGAGTACAACACTTAACGTTTCTTAGTAAACACAAGCTTCTAAGCATTTTTTTGACTAAATTGTATAGTAACATTAGCATATTACAATCACAATATTATGAAAGCCAAACGCAGTTATATGATAAATTAAATTCTTAATATCAGTTCCGGTTAAACTGGAAATGAAAGAAAGGCAGCAAAATTTACACATTTACCATATTTCAGGTTATACATAACATACCAACAACTATACCTAAATACATTGTATTATAAAAAATAATAATAATAATCGCTGTATATATTTTATTCAAAAGATAATAGTTGAGTGAATATCCAAGAGAAATCACTTTCATCTATATATTAATAAGTTCGACAACCTCTATGGTATACACGAAAGCACACTAGAAAGTCCAACTTACCGTATCTGCGTAGCAAGTGCCATTGTCATTGCCATCCGTATGCGTTAGTTCATGTCTTGCGATTATTGAAACAGTCATCGCTGGTAAAGACTACTCACGAAGTGATCTGCAGAATAAAATATGAGTGGCAATATATATAATTAAAAAAAGCTCTTTATTTTTAAAATATTTATTAGCAATATTAAAGAACTCTCTTTAATAAATTTCTTACCAAAGAAAAATATTGTGATGGCATTTAAGTGCACTTATGCCTTTATTTGTAATTTTAGAGAACGATTTATAACTTATTGTGATATTAACGATGTTAAGAAATGCAGAAAACATTATATGTACTATCGAGGGCAAAAGTAATGACTCAAACTGCAATAAAACGCGTCTATTGTAGGTTTTCCGTCCTGACGCGTTATTGAGGTAAACATAGCTGGCAATTGTAATAAGCCGTATACCTAAAAGAGAAAAGAAATCGATGACGATTTGGCAGTAACTAATGATATGGCTACAACATGAAAAAAATGGTTACAGCAGTTTGAATGGTATGCCATAGCTACTCAATTAGGAAATAAAGCAGCAAACGTTCAAGCAGCGACACTATTAGCTACAATCGGCTCGGATGCCATCACCATATTCAACCTCTCACAAATGGAGCAATCGAAGAAATAACAACGAGATTACACGGATCAAAATTCTTCACAAAATTAGATTGTCGAAAAGGATTTTGGCAAATAAAGGTGACATCGAGAACTGCAAAATATCTAACGTTTGCAACGCCTTGGGGAAGATACGCTTGCACACGATTACCGTTTGGCCTTGCTTCTTGCCCGGAGGTATTTTAGAAGATAATGTCAGATATCTTGGTGAATATTAATAAAGTGGAATGTTCTATGGACGACATCCTAATTCATGCGGAGTCGCTAGAAAAACTACATACTATCACAAAAACGGTAATAGAAACCCTGAACAAAGCAGGTTTGAAGCTAAATAAAGAAGAGTGCATATTTGCGAAAAAACAGCTGAAATTCTTAGGACATTTGATAACAGCAGATGGATTAATGCCTGATCCTGAGAAGGTAGATACTATAAAAAGGTTAGAAACTCCAACCAACAAAAATCCTATGTATGATTACATATCTTAGCAAGTTTATAAACAATTTATCCGACATAACAGAGCCGTTAAGGAAATTATTGCACAAAGATACGGCCTGGGATTGGAACATTGAACAAGACCAAGCCCTTACTAATCTAAACGACTACACAACTAACTACATTTCCCGTCTTAGGATACTATGACGTAAATGATGAAGTGCTTTTATCCGTGGATAGCAGCTCGAAGGCTGTGGGAGCAGTCTTAATGCAAAAGGGTAAACCAATTTCATATGCAGCTAAAGCACTTTCACCAGCACAACAGAGGTATCCACATATAGAAAAGGAGGCATTAGCGATTAGTTTCGGTTGTAAAAAATATCATGAATACATCTACGGCAAGAAACTTACCGTCGAAACGGATCATAAACCATTAGAAACGATATGCAAGAAACCAATTCATGCAGCACCGCCGAGACTACAAATAACTCCTGTTTGATCTCACTCAGTACCATGCACAGGTGGTATACAAAAAGGGGAAAGACATTGCGATTCCGAACTCCTTAAGTCTAGATATAGAAATAGATGTTAACGATACATTGCCTGACGACGAAGCAGAGGTAAACTTAATTTTATCATTTTCACATAATGCAGTACAAGACATCATCAAAGACACTGCCTTAGACGTAGAAATGGGACAGTTAATGAATTATATTCAACACGGTTTTCCCGAAAACAAAAATAGTATGCCAGAGAATCTGCACCCTTACTTTTCATTCAGAGATGAGCTAGCTTGTTATGACGGTATTGTTACGAATGGCGCCATCTAGCGACAAAGGCGTTTAAAATGGATTATGCAGTGCACTGTAATTATGATATATGGATGGTTCGCGTGTTTTCTGGAGACATTCTAGAGAGGGCGTTCTAGAACAGTCTAGTTTAGTGTAGAGAATTCTAGAAGCTATATTTTATGTATATAAGGGTGACAATCTCGTATGCGGGACAGTCTTGAACTAGCGCGTAATTAGAACGGACGCTGTGAATATAAATACGAAACGTGCATATAAATTTGTGTTAGTTGAAATAAATAGTTTAATTAGTGTTCTACGTTACCAAGTAATCATTAAGTGTTAAATTAGTTTAAATAAATACTTCTGTGAAAATATTATCGCCTGAAGATTATTTAAAAACCTTAAAACGTAACAATTGGTGTCAGGTGTGGGGTTTGGCGATAATTTTTCGTAATAAAATAAATAAAAATGGCAATGAGACTGAAAGATCTGAAAGTGGTAGATCTCAAGAGAGAACTTGAAGAAAGAGATGAAGATACCAACGGAAAGAAGAAAGACCTTGTAGAACGGCTCCGGAAAGTGATGATAGAGAACGGTGACGATCCAGAAAACCACGTTTTCGAGGTGGATGGCGGTATTACCGAACTGAAAGGAATGTTAGAAGTAAATTCTAGAACAATAGAAGAAAATTCTAGAACAATGGAAGACAATGCTAAAAGCCTCGAAAAGAAATTAGAAGAAAATTCTCGAACAATGGAAGAAAATGCTAGAACAATGGAAGAAAATGCTAGAAGCCTCGAAAAGAAATTAGAAGAAAATTCTACAAGCCTAGAAAAGAGGTTGGAAGAAAATTGTAGAACAATCGAAGAAAATTCTAGAAGTCTAGAAAAGAAATTAGAAGAAAATTCTAGATGCCTAGAAAAGAGGCTAGAAGAAAATTCTGCAAACCTAGAACAGAGGTTAGAAGAAACTTCTCGAACAATGGAAGAAAAACTGTCGGAAAACTCGTTGATAATTTCTAGAAGCTTAGAGCAGAGGGTTCAAGAAAGTTCTACAATCTTAGAAGAGAAGTTATCAGAGACAATGGAAAATTCCAGAAAAGAGCTGGAAGAGCGTATCCAGCGTATGGAAATAAAATTGGGGCAAGCGAATATAGCGGACATTGACAACTTGGCCCAGCCGCAAGTACAAGAAGTGATTAAACAAGAAATAATCCAAGCGACCCCAATAGTTCAGGGACAGAGTAAATTACCAACTTTCGACGGCAAAACACCACTAGCAGAACATATGACGCTTTTTGAAACAGCTGCCATGATAAATGCCTGGAATGAAACCACCAAAGCAGGTAACCTATCACTGACGCTACGTGGCGATGCTTAGCGGAACGACAGAACTACGGAGAACTTGTGAAACAGTTAGAAATGCGTTTCGGCCGCAACCACATGGAACAAGTATACCGATCGCAATTGAAAAATCGCTTACAAAAGTCCACCGAAAGTTTACAAGAATATCAAGCAGAGGTATTCCGCTTAACCAGATGTGCGTATCCCACAGTCCCTGACGAAGTCAGAGAAAGTTTGGCCATCGACAAATTCCTCGATGGGCTCCGAGATATCGAAACACAGCAAGCGGTGAAGTTGGCACGACCAAGAACATTGAAGGAAGCTTTGTCACAAGCACTTGAGTTCGAAGCGGTCAAGCAATCCATACGAAGCCAGGCCCGAGTACGAACAGTAGAGAACTGCACGGAGGAGAAACAGACATATCCCGTTGATGAGATTGTCGGGAAAGTGCTTGAAGCGATGAAATCAAGAAATAGTTGCTGGAATTGCGGAAAGATTGGACATTTGAGGCACAATTGTCCTCGGTTACGAAAGACATCTAGGCAGGCGGAAAACTAAAAAGGGTTGTCGTGAAGGGGCAATCGTTGACCCGTGCTGCTGACGCCCCTGAAGCATCTGTAATTGTCGCAACGTTGAAAGGCCCCACCAATAGTCTTTTTGTGAATGGATTTGTAAACGCGCAGCCTCGAGATATGTTGCTAGATACTGGTGCAACAATGACAATCATTCGCCCAGAGATTCTCAAAGGAAAGACGGCCATCTTGCCAACCAGATGGGCATTACGTACAGCTACTGGGGAGTCAGTCAACGTACTCGAGGAAACGATTGCCGACTTTCGCATGGGTGATACGAGCTTCAGTTATCGCGTACTGGTGGCGAACATTGAACAGGACGTAATTCTTGGAATGGACATAATGGCCGAGTTTGGTTTCAAATTGGACCTTCACGGAGGAATACTTAGAGTGAATGGTGAGGACATTGTTCTAAATCGCTCCAGAGATATGGTCACTCGTGTGATTCTGGCCAGTGACATAATGATTGAGGGACGTAGGCAGGTGATTGCCTCAGCCACTCTAAATGAGAGGGTACCAGAAAACCAAATTGTGATGTTAGAACCAGACCCGAACAATAGTCTACCTAAAGCGATTCTGTTTGCCAAAACGATAATCCAGACCAAAGAGGATGTTCCTGTCCGATTGATGAATCTTAATGACTACCCAGTGAAGATTAAGAAAGGAGCCACATTGGGAAGTTGTTCATGTATATCATCGATTGTCCAAAAAGCATGTACCCTCACGACGACATCCGGTCAATCCCCCAAGCTTTTGAACAACATAATCAATATGACCTGTGAGAGTCTGACGGCTGATCAACGTTACGCAGCGAGAGGTTTGATTGGTCGCTATCAAGATGTTTTTGAAACTGAAGACGGTTCCAAGGGAAGAACTAACGTGGTACGCCATCGAATAGACACCGGAGATGCGAGGCCGATTCGTCAAGCAGCTAGAAGGTTGCCACTGGCTAAGCGAGACGAAGCCGAACAAATTATCCGGGATATGGAACGGGATGGCGTGATAGAACCATCGAAGAGTCCGTGGGCTTCTCCAGTGGTGTTGGTTAAAAAGAAGGATGGTACCACTAGATTTTGCGTAGATTACCGACTCCTGAATAACGTGACGAAAAAAGACAGTTATCCCCTACCTCGGATCGACGATACTTTGGATACTTTGGTTGGGTGTAAAATGTTTTCAACACTGGATCTCAAGAGTGGCTACTGGCAAGTGAGCTTGGATCCCAAAGATAAAGAGAAGACTGCGTTCACAATTGGAACCGGCCTTTGGCAGTTCAATGTTATGCCGTTTGGACTCTGTAATGCCCCTGCAACATTTGAGAGACTCATGGAGAACGTCTTGAGGGGACTGTCATGGGAAACTTGCCTGGTCTACCTTGATGACATAATTGTTCTTGGAAAATCCTTTGATGACCATATAAGGAATCTAGAACAAGTATTCCAACGGTTACGTGAGGCAAAATTAAAGTTGAATCCAAAGAAATGTAATTTATTCCGGAGACAAGTAAATTATCTTGGCCATGTTGTGTCGGAAGAGGGAGTAGCCGTTGACGAAGGGAAGATAGAAGCAATTAAAAAGTGGCCAGTGCCTAAAGATAAACATGAAGTCAGAAGTTTCGTCGGCCTTTGCACATATTATCGTCGGTTTGTCCCGGGATTTGCAAAAATCGCTAAACCATTAACAAAACTGACGGAAGATGGCAGAAGTTTTGTTTGGGACACGTACTGTGAGGATGCCTTTGAGCAACTGAAGCAAACATTGATGTGCGCTCCGATTTTGAGCTATCCGCGCCTTGATGGGAAATTTATCTTAGACACAGATGCTAGCAATGTAGGCATCGGAGGAGTCCTTTCCCAACTGCAGGACGGAGAAGAGAAAGTGATTGCCTACTTTAGCAAGGTGCTATCAAAGCCGGAACGTAACTACTGCGTAACGAGGAGAGAACTATTGGC
>SMLS01071278.1:0-11624 GCA_004785975.1 Popillia japonica | reverse complement strand
TTTTTTCCAAAGCTCGTTGATTGTGTTTATTTGATTTCAAGCAACGTTAATAAATAGTCATATTGCTCTTTTGTTGTTTTAGGTAAACGTTTTCTTTCTTGTTCATTACTCATTTTTAACTTATTTCAACCTTTCATACTTCACATAGGTATAACACCACTATGTCAGCATATGCAGCATATTCACCCATGCCATTCCCCACACGTGCTCACACATTCAAAGCATAACATGATCACATGATCCTGTTAGAAATCGACTGTAATCGACTACTACCGATACTACACGAATGCTAGGAAATAGAGTAAGTATCTCTTTTCAATGGATGTGTATCGGTAAAAAGCGCTTTCTCTCGTATGTAGTAAAAACTTATTTCCTTATAACATCTTAACAATGTTGTTATGTATAACAGACCTACTAACAGATGGTTGTCTAATCGGATACATACTAGGAGAAAGAGTAGAGTTTGTTATGGATACTGTTATTTTTTGATCTGTTATAGAATAACATAACATTTTTATTTCGTAACAGCAATGATACATACTTGGGCTGATTGTATCCATTTTCCATTTTTACAGCGACATAGCACAGTCACATATACGGTGAGCTTAACATAACGCTGTACATACTCCAACCGACGTTGTTATGGAAACAATTTAATAGTTGTGCATAACATGCGTATGGTATGATACACAAAGTTACTAAATAATTAAAAATCGTACATTATGAATTTAATTAATGTTGTTATGGTTACTTACAGAAAAAAACATCTTTTGACCGCAGTGAATAATTCAAAATTGTAAATAGGAAAAACACGCCAGTTAACTAATTTTGTTTTTAATTTATAAAATACATTTAGTACATCTTAAATGCTTTTCAAATTACACCACATACCATAATATACTAACATAACGACATTAAAATATATTTTTCAAAAAATCTTAAAATAATACTTTCACTAATTCTATGCAAGATGTTCAAAAGTGTTGCCTTTAACAGCTAAACAGTAGCCTAATCTACTATAAAATTCATTTAAAACGTTGCTTATTTGTTGAAGGGTAATTTCCTGAGAAGCCCCTGAATTCTATTTTTGAGCTCTTCAATGCTGCCTAGAGGAACCTTATTGTACACTGAGGATCTCACTCCCCAGTAAAAGAAATCCAACGGATTTAAGTCTGGAGACCTTGGTGGCCACCTAATTGGTTCCCCTCTATCGATCCATCGATTAGGAAGTCTTTCACTTAAAATTTGGATAACATTTCTCGAGTAATGGGGCGGCACGCCATCGCATTGGTACCAGATTTGGTCTAAATTTTGATCATTTATTGCTGGAGTAATTCTATTCCGTAGTAATTGACAATATTTTTCTGCATTTAGGTTACCATCGATAAAAAATGGGCCCATAATACGATTATTAATAATTCCTGTCCAAACATTTACTTTTTCAGGATACTGCGTTCTCGTTACGTTGTACAAATGTAAATTGTCCTTCGATTAGTACCTACAGTTTTGGCGATTAGGTTCCCCATGTTTAATAAATGTCGCCTCGTCAGTGAAGAGGATTCTTTTGAGAATATGGATGTTAGTATTTATTTTGTGAAATAATTTTTCGCAAAAACGTGTTTTTTCTTCATAATCATGTGGCCTTAATTCTTGATGCATTTGGAACTTAAATGACTTATACTTGTGCTTCTTCAAAATCTTTAAAACAGTCCCTTGACTTATGCCCATTTCCGAAGCAATTTTTCTAGATGGTTGCGCACTTGTCATGTTCCACATAAGCTACATTTCATTCCAAGTCTTCGGTTATTACTCTTAGTCTGGTAGATCGTGTTTTATTGTGGATAGTATTGATACAACCAAAAGTTTTCAATTTCTTAATTGCATTTGCTATCGTTGAATGACTAAGAATAGGTCTATTTGGATACTGGACGCTAAATAAAGCTGCAATTTCGCGTAACGATGATCCTTGTAAATGCCACGTATAAAATTGATTTTTTTCCTCTGTTGTGTACATTGTGAGTAATTAATAGACTCTACGAACAAATTTAACTATTTAATACCATTTAATACTGACCATATACTGACACAAGTAACACAAATTATGACTGACGTAACTACGGTTTTCAGAAAAAGTTAGTTGTAATTAATCTAAAGCGTTGTATTACGTTCACTGTATGTATTACCCCTTTCATAATTGTTTTGTTGTTTCAGCTTGTGGTGATTCTGTGTAATTTGGTAATGTCTATACTATTGAATCACTTGCTGCACAGTATGCTAGTAGCATCAAGCAATAAGATTTTGCAGGGTAACGTGAGTTTACTTTGTATGTGTGCAGTAACTGTAGTTAGCGTTCTCTTTATACGAATTTTTGATCCGGTAAGTATTTCTTAGAATATATGTACAGTTATATGTACAGTAGTACGTTTTTTAAATTAGAAAATTATTTAAATATGTTGGTTGGTTAATATTTTCTATACTTATGAAGGAAATATATGTAGTAGTTGTGTAAGTTTGTCCCGGCAAACGTTAACAAACTTGAAAGGAATTGGATCCTTATACAGGCTGTCCCAGCAATAAAAAAACGGAGTAGTAGATATGTAATGTCCGAACAGGATCACACATAAATATACCACAATAACGAAAAAATTAAAAATTTATTAATTTTCGTAAGAAATTTTTATATTAGAAAATTATATTATGGACATGACAAACAATAGGAGTCATTGCGCTTAAGTTTGTAGTTTTAATAGCAGATTCTAATAGTTGTGGCATTTTTACAGTAAATATCAAACTATTTACTTATTTTTTATCTAGCGTTGTTAAAAATTAAACAAAAATTTATATCGTAATTAATTTTAATAGCTGCTATTGTTAGTAGTTACTTTTTAGTAACATCGTATAGAGACGTGCGTTTCTCTTTTCATAGAAGTTAAAATGTTGATACATGCCTGTATGCAACCTTCGTTCGCTTTGTACCGCGCTCGTCCAGGCCCGGCGTAAGGCCAATTGAATTCTTTATTATATTTTTTCTGCAGTTTGCGTACGAATAGAGACTTCATATTTTGGATTTACTTTTTCTAGCATTCCAGCTTGCGATTGCTACTTCTCCGTCTCTTTATTGCTACGACACCCTGTATATCTAGGCCTCTGCACATTGTCTGAAACTTATAACCTTAAAAGAAGAGAGTTATGTGTCTAGTTAAAGTCATGGAGAATACCACCCGCGATACGTCACAATTTTAGCCCATTGTAAATCTCTTCTATCAGTCTGAGAAAAAATTGAAGGTCTATAGATAAGACTTCCCAAAATTTGAATTGCTCGTCGAGTAGGACATTCCCTTGGTTAATTAGAATTAGAATGAGATCTATTGTGCCACCCCTGCATTAGCTATAAGTTGTTGGTATTAACTCACAGATACAGCTCTCCTCCTCTAGTCAAAGGATTCTTCCTCCACTACTATGTGTAGGGATACGAGATCTAAAATGACCTCCAACGCCGCTTTTGGGTATGTTCTTATGGCGCCAGTAATGCACACACATGCCAAGCTTATCAAGCTTATCAAGAGTATTCTTGATTGTTACTTGTGTGATCGTTGGGAACCAGGCTATCGCCTCGTATGTTACGATAGGTCTCACTATACTGACGTACAACCATTGCAGTATATTTGGGTTGCCTCACGTTTTGCCTGCTAGGTTCCAACATATCATTAAGGCTCTTGTTGTCTTATTTATGGTCAATTCAATTTGTTCGTTCCACAAAAGTTTTTTGTCTAGTGTGATTCCTAGGTAAGTATTTGACTTCTGTTTTGCATTCAATCACTGTTGCATACAGGTGGATGTCTCTCATCCCCGAAAGTTTTCTCTACCTACTGAAAGATACGATCGTAATTTTTGCTGAGTTGATGCTCAGCCCCATCGATCGACACCATTCATTAGTGATTCTAAGACTTGTCTGTATCAGATCACAGATAATTCCCTAATATTTGCCTTTTGCTATAACCACAATGTCATCGACATAATATATACAATGTATACCGAAATCAGTCAGCCTGTTAAGCAGTTCATCCACTACCAGGTTGCACATCAAGGGCGAACAATGGCCGTGTTGAGGTGTTCCATGAGTGGTTCTGATTCTGATAGCCTGGTTGCCTATCGCTATCTAAGCCATCCTTGTGGAGAGCACCTCGCTTATCCATCGAGTTACTGCTATACTCACTCCCCTTCTTTCCTGTGCTCGTCTGATCGCGCGATCATGCGGCGTGTTATTAAACTTACCCGAAACGTCTAGGTAAGCACATATACCTGTTTCTTTTTTAGCCAGAGTTTTCTGGATTATGCAGGTTAATTCATAGAGGGCATTCTCTATCTTATCTATGACTTTCTCCATTGCTTTCAATAGAAAAGATGTCAAACTGATTGGTCTAAAGGATTAAAGGATTTGGGGTTGGTCCCATCTTTCTTTCCTATTTTTGGTATGAAGGTGACTGTTGTCCTTCTCCAGTTTTGACTGCTTCATTTTAATCCACAAAATGCTGTATTATTTCTTTCTGCCCTTTCTGCAGGAGTATGGGAAAAATTCCATCCGATCCTCGATATTTATAAGGCTGGAAGGTGTTTATTGCCCACTCTATGCACTTTCGCGTACAGATCCCTCTAGCAAGCTGGTTTCTTCAAGGCCATCACGCATGTTGTTTTAGTTTTGCTCGCCGCTCTGTGGAACCTTCCAGCTACCGGAGTGGAAGTGACATTTTCACAAAACCTCCTAAAGCTTTACTTTTTGGCCTTCCTAATATCCTTGTTCCGGAGAGTCATGCGTCCAGTTAAAGTTGAGGAAAACACCATCCGCGATATGTCACAATTTTAGCGCATTGTAAACCTCTTCGGTGAGTCGGAGAAAGAATTGAGAGTCTACGATAATACTTCCCAAAATTTGAATTGCTCGTCGAGTAGGACATTCCCTTGGTTGATGATGTCATCAACTTTGGTGAATATGACTGACTCAGCAATCTTTGAAAGTTTCGAGAGTTTGCTTTGTAAGAGATAAGCAGCACATCTTAAAAATTCGCTGAAATTGAGCATTCACCATATGCCAAGATATTAATATAAAACCATACAGTTGTTACAATATATAAGATTCGGTAATATTCTATAAAAAAATAGATTATTTATATTACATGAGAGTTTCCCACTTAGCCGTTTTAGATAGTTCTTAAAGTTTCTCGGCGATATTTTTTTAATGTGTGTGATAATTTACCAATACTACTGTTTTCTATTATCACAATAACAGTAACTTATGAATCATTACTTTATATTATCTGTGTCAATATTTTATTTTCTAGACAACAAAAAATCTGTTTTTTGCAGCTATTTACCAAACTAGCATTACGATTAACAAAGATGGAAAACTACCGTACTACACTGGAATACTACAATTCTTATATTATCAAACGTTTTTTGCTAAATTTTTGCAACAACTACTTCAGCATTTTCTATTTAGCATTGGCAAAGGTGACTATCATCTTGCAATACAGCTTCACAATTAATAACAACAATCTTTTCAGGGAAAATTTTTTACGAATCCTGGTGATTTGAAACAATACACTCAGTACCTAGGGATACAAGCAGATGTATGTCATCCTTCAGGATGTTTGTCGCGTATAACGATATACTTGGCCTTTCTAGTACTTATGAAAAGGACTGCACTAAAAGTGTTCAAATATGGAATACCGTAAGTGCAACGAAGAGATTTTCGGTCTTGCAATAACTTAGTTGCCGTTGATTTTATTATAGACTATTTAAACGCTGTATTAGAAAAGTCAGAGTCCGGGCACTAAAAAAGAATTTGGAAGACGAGATTGTGATACCTCAATGGGAAAAGGAATATAAGCTAGCACCTATTGGCGAGCTTCATTTTGTTGGAGCTATGATGGATAGAAGTAAGTTTTCATTGTTTTTTAACGTTATGTAGTCTTACAAGCTCTAAAGAACCTCTAATGCTAACAGACGGCATCGTATCTATTATGGCGGTTTTTGAATTTCACGTTATAGTAGTGTATGTAAATATGTATAATTTACGAAACTAAAATAAAACAAAACACAAACAAAAAAAGAAAGAAACTACAAAATCAACGTTTTTGCTACTAATTCATTAACTTTTCTAGGAGTGGGTAGGCGTGAGTAAGGGAAATTGGAAGGTAACTGTAACTCGACGTCTCAACCACACTAGAGGCAACAACCTTTGATTTCACTTATCTTCCAATTAGAAGATTTTCACGTGGTTGACACGTTCAGTTACGGTGATGGTTTGAATTTTCTTATAGACTTTTCACTCACGAAGAAGCTATTTTGTTGTCTGCGGGATTGAAGCCACCATTATTTTTCGAATGGTTACTTTAGGGAACTAAACGTGGACACTCACTTCACAGACTGGGGCCTATCAGACTGGCTAACCTATAGACGTCACACTAGTTCAGCCGACGTGAAGGAGGTTTTACAAATAGAAGAAGCTATTTATATTAGTAGCAAAATTATTATATGTTTTGTATTATTGGTATATGCTCTTGGCCTCTCACCGCGACCTTCCAAGTGTATTGTGATCCCCATGAATCCTAGAAGGCGCCCTTTAACTTTACCCTCTTTATTAAAGCTTATTGTTCTTGAGAGCGGTTCCTTAATGTAGCTGCGCGCTGTGGGATTTTCTGTGCCCACAATTAGAAACCTTGTTCTTGCCAGGCCTTTACAAAGGCACAGCATATGGAGTAGGGCTTCTTCTGCCTCCTTGCAGAATCTGCAGGTAGCATCTTCCGCTAGGCCTATGTTATATATAAGCTGTCCAGTATCGTTATGTTCAAATTCTAGGAGTGTAAAGTAGACTTCATTTACAAATAAGAAAAACGCAAAATTTGTATACCGATTTTTATTTGTTTCAAAGTTACAGACCTATGAATGTCATTGTCAGATCATGAAAAAAAATGTAATCCCAAAGTCAATACAAACTGATTTTATTTGAAAAAGTTCAATTAATAACATTTTCGAAATGTCCACCTCCTTGTTGAATACAGGCAAACTGTGTCCCGTGCGATAGTCATATGGATGTAAGCCCTCGCGTCTTAAAATTCGCCAAACTGTCATTCGTAGCACTCGTAGTTGTCTAGCGATTCGACGTACACTGAGAATTGGATCCCTTGCAACAATAGCTACTGCTTCTTCCTCTAAGTCTGCTGGCAAATTTACTCCTCGGTCGAAAAGATAATAACGCAGTTCGCATTCCCGAAAATGTACTTCCAGAAACGTTCTGTAATGAGGAATGCGCCTACCGGGAAACCGGTGTCGGTATTCAATAGCTGCTTGACGTGCACTGCCGTTACAGTAGCCATACACAAAATGCATGTCTGCACACTTCTGAGAAGAAAATCGGCAAGGCAAAGAAGACAACGTGCGTACTCACTAATAAGCTGTTGTATGCCGCTAGTGCTTCACTCAATGGGCCATGCAATGAATCTTGTTTGGATAAATACTTGTCCTGCAACTCATCTAGTTTCTTTATAACCCCGGTCACTCCCAATGACATAATGCTTTGCGTGAAAACTTTAAACTCTTCCAGCACTCCGGACGAAAACAACTTGTCTTCATTCCTTATTAAGTGTTGTATAGACTATCTATGTGACCCTTTATGCCACACAATAAATTTATCTTTCACCCATGGAATATTCCCATCCAAACTAAAATCATCAGTTATACTCCCACTCTTCAAAAAGGGGAATGCGGATGCTCTTGAAAACTATAGACCGATAAGTATCTTGCCCATATTCTCAAAAATTTACGAACATATACTAAATAAAAAATTAATGAACTTCCTAATGGATAATGGAATTCTTAATGATGAACAACACGGTTTTATATCGGGTAGGAACACTGATAGCGCCATTTATAGCTTTCTGTCACAGATCTACACGGCACTGGACCATCGACAATGTGCCCTGGGTTTGTTTGTTAATCTATCGAAGGCGTACGACTGTGTAAATCACCAATACTTGTTACACAAACTCGAATATATTGGCATCAGAGGAATTTCAAGACAATGGTTTTCTACTTACCTAAGCGGAAGATATCAACGTGTTAGATGCTTAAATTCAATATCTAATCCGTCCTATACAAATGTTGGTGTGCCGCAAGGGTCTATTCTGGCCCCAACTCTTTTTTTAATTCACATAAATGACATAATAAAATGCTTACAGGGTGTCAATTGCAATTTTATTAATTACGCGGATGATATAAATGTAGTGATTAAAGCAACAACTTATGATCTTTTCAGCACAGCAGACTTAGTCTGGCGTAGAATACACTACTGGGTGACCGAGAACAAACTGTCTATAAGTGAGGACAAATCCTCTTGTGTAGTGTTCTCAATAAACAGTACGGCTGTTACGTCTGATAACATAATGTTAAAAAACAAGCCCTATCGTATCAGCAATGATGCTAAATTTCTGGGGATTACTATAAACCGCAACCTGAAATGGTATGATCACGTCGATCAACTCGTAAAAAAATTGAACAGTATTTCCTTTGCGATAGGGTCACTAAAAAGATCCTGTGATATTTATACCCTTAAAACCTTCTACTACTCAAATTTTTTGTCTGTGATGCGATACGGCGTGATACATTGGGGCGGATCTCCCTACTCCGAGCGGGTGTTCGTTGCACAAAAAAGAGCCTTAATAGTGATATTTAATTTAAAACCCACGGAATCCTGTCGAAACATCTTCAAGGACCATCAACTATTAACGTTCTACGACATATACATTTTGGAAGTTTTATCTTTCACACATAAATATTACAATAATTTCAATAAGGCTAGCATAATACATTCACTCAACACTAGACAACAGTACTACCTACTTCCTCCAAAGCACACCACTGCTATGTATCAGAACAATCTACAATATAGGGGCTGCACCCTATACAACAAACTGCCTCTAAATATCAGAAATATTAGCAATCATTATATATTTAGAAAGAATTTTAAAAGTTACTTACTTCAATTGAACTGTTATACCCTAAAAGACTACCTAGATACTAAGTAAAATTTTTGTTTTTATTTGACGTTTTCAAGTGCATATGTACGTATACTTACATTAGTTTCTTTTTTCGTGTATGTGTGTGTATGTATTCTTTTTTGAAATAAACTCTATTATTATTATTATTATTATTATTATGAACTAAAACGTCATGTAATCCTATGACATTAACTGTCATTTGAACATTTGTTTATTGTATGATATTCATGGTTTCGCACTAACGAAATAAGTAAAAACCTTCTTTATCATAAATTAATTTTCAGTGCTCTTTTTTGTGGATCTCCAAGAATTACTGTATGCACTACGAGACGTGTTTATTTATTTTATTTTGCGACGTTATTTATCACAAGCCTGTCATTGAATCGCATAACTTATTTTAAATAAAATTAGTTTGTATTGACTTTAGGATTACTATTTTTTGATGATGTAACAATCACATCATAGGTCTGCAACTCTGAAACAAATAAAAATGGATACACAAGTTTTACGTTTTTCTAACTTAAAATAAAGTCTACTTTACACTCCTAAAATTTGAATATAACGATACGGGACACCTTGTATATGCCCGTTTAGTCTACATACAATGACCTGTCAGCAGATTTACTATCATTTTGAAGTTTTTCTCTCTTTACCCAGCAGGTCTCTAGTGAATTCAGGTTTCTGTTCTTTTAGTAACTGATAATCGGTAAGATGACTTCATTACCGTCCTTAATTCTAAAACCTTTTTTCTCATTGATTCGCCAGGTATATGTTTACAAAAATCCTCTAAAGGCCAATTCACACCTATTTTTCAGTAATTGCATGCAATTGCCATTCACACTATGCAATGTTTCTCACAATTTATCGCGTGACAAGAAATTGCATCGATTAGAGCATGTTCTATTTTTATGGGTGTATGCATGCGATTTTATACTAAATCTTGGGATACCAACCTATAAAAATGAACACATGTCATCACAAATTATCCATCATATATAAAAATAGTAAAATGTAGGATAACCTTAGACTTTTAAATCCACCTACTAGGTATTCAACACACCACTGGTATTTATGTAATTATTTTATTTTTATTTCTGTTGTAAAAAACATATTTTTAATTTTTATTATCTGTAAATTGGCACTACCACAAAAACAGTTTAGAATTGCATGCGCAGCAAATACAATGTGAATTGAAATTGCAATTTTAACAAACGTAGCGTCTTTGCGATTTCTTTAAGTTGAACTTGCATTGCGAGAAATTGCATCAGTGTGAATCGCCCTTAAGGCTGCAACACTTTTCAAAGCTTCAGAAAAACTTTCTTCAGTTTTTTCAATTTCTGATTCTGTCTACGGAAACATAATTTAATTAGGTACAAAAATCTTTTTTACCAGCGATAGGGAAGAAAAGTTGTTAATTGTCTCACAATCAGTGAATGTCGAAAATCACTTACCTACATATACCAATGCCATCAGTTTGATTTTCAGCGCCAGCTTCCTCTGCAGACTTTTCCATTACCAGTTCATCAGGGATTAATTTCCGCCATTAGCTTTTCGATTTTATTTATTTTCCACAATTTCTTCAACATTTTCGTTTACTTCTGTATAATGTTTCATTCCGCATGCAGCAAAACATTCTTTGACACAATCACGTTTAATATTTTTCGCTGAACGATACATTCATCTGATCGCATCCAAGACTGATTTTTTTTAGCCAAATCTCCTGCTGATTGACAGGATCTCATATTCGCAATAACCGAACGTAACACTTGTTTTCTATAATGCATCCTAAAATTATAAATGACTCCATGAGCAAGGGCCTGTGTGTTACTTGTGTTTGGTGGTAAAAAACACAATTTTATATTTGATAAATTCATTTTTTGATTTAAGATTTTCAGTCACTGTTCCATGACAGTTGCTGTCACCCATGCTTCTTTAATTGCTCGCCAATAAACAGGTACCTGAGATACATCTGTATTGTTGAAACATCGTGGTCTAAAAGATTTTCCGATAACTACGGGTTTTTCATTTTACTGTCGACAAACGCACAAAACAGAATGGCCAACCTCTCCTTGGATGGTTTAACCTTCGTGGTATTTTTCACTTTTGAAGCACATTGTCTTATCAGGTAGTGCGCGAGGAAATGAGCCTGTTTCGTGGCAATTAGCGATGTCTCCGAGCTTGTAGGTATTCCTTAATTATATCTGCAATTTGCGATTTCCATTCTGCCACAGATTCCCGATCGTTGGCGTCTTCACATATCTGATTGAATTTGATTTTGTAACGTGTCCGAAAACTTTCCAGTCATCCATTTGACACTTTAAAATTTACTTTTCTGAAGCGACGTGCAATTTCTCTAGCTTTTTTGAATAATTGGCACAGAAGTAGGAATACTGCGAGGACATTGCGTCCGTAAACCATTCCAAAACAATCGATTTATGTCTTCGTTGAAAATATTTTTTGCTTTCTTCTCATATCGCCATTACAACCTCTCATCCACTTATCTTTAATTTTATCTTTATTTTTTAAATTTCGTACACTTTCGTTTTTCCGCATTTAAATTGAATAACT
>SMLS01071277.1:0-26146 GCA_004785975.1 Popillia japonica | reverse complement strand
CTGCAGAATACTGACTGAAAAGCAAAATAAATCAAGTATCGCAAACTCGATGGAACGACTCAACCAAGGGAAGACGACTACATGAATCCCTTCCCAATCTAGAAATGATGCTTTTGATGAAACAGTTTGCCCCTTATTCACAGATTATGAACATACACTTTCTATAACTGGCCACGATCCATACCACGACATTTCGTGAGCATCATTTCGTGAGATTCAGTCTTTGGTGATATCTATACAAAAAAAATGTAGGTAGAGTTAATATAGAAAGGCTTGCTTGTGAAAAAGTCCGATTGATTCTACGCAGTAATTTTTGGTTAGTACCCTTTCAAATATGAATAGTGAAAAGCAAAAAAATTAGGAGAAGATGTATTGACAATACGCCCTAGCCAAAACTGGATTGCAAAATTTCGATTTGGTGCAATTTTGGTGTTAAAAATCGAAGACGTTCTGGAAGGCCAGTTGAATCTGATAAAGCCACAGTAAAAGCATTAATTGATGCAAACGGGCGAATTACAGATCGCTGATAAATTAAATTTATCGGAATTCAACTGGTCATACGATCACTTAAAAGGCCTAGGTTTAACCTCAAACCTCGACATATGGGTTTCTCATGTTCTCACTGAAAGAAATTTGTATGGCGGCATTGACGTCTGTGACTTGCTTTTCAAACTTCAAGAAAATGATCCATTTTTGAGGCGAATCAACACTAGTGAAACAGAAAAGACTAAAATTGATCAAAACAGAAAAAGGTGTACTGTTCCACCAAGATAATGCGAGATCTCAAATTTGGTAATTAGCCAAAAGCTTTTACGGCTTGAGTAGGATATACTGCCACACCCACCATATTCTAGTCCCCTCTGATATTATTTGTGCTTGTCTCCACAAAATTTTAACCTTTACTTCCAATGGAGACGTCTAAAATCACCTGGATCAGTTTTTTTGTCAACAAAGAACAAAATTTTGTGTAGTCATGCAACTGCCGAGAAGATGACAAAAGATATTGGACCTGAATGGAATTACTTTCCGAACTACTCAATGAAATGGATCCTAAAGCCAGTAGATACAGGAAACTTGACGCACAGAAAAATCTTCTAATTAAATCTGAAAGCTGCTGCGACATGAGTAGGTAGTAGAGGGAATCGATGAAAGCCGTCAGCCTACCGTTATTCTTGTCATCAGAACCATTTTACAGAGATGATTCCATGTAATCTCACCTACAAGATTACGCATATGTGTAGTGGCAGTAGTTGGCTCTAAAACTACAGTACATACATACATATAACCGTTATATGTATTATAGCAAATTTGTTTTTTACATTGCTATTAAACATCTGAAGTGGAAGAGAACCTCACTGATATAAATACTTAATACAAAGAAATCACCGACAAAAAAAAGTTGCTAATTTATTGTGCTGTGTTATCTGCAGCCCTGGAAGGTTGAGAAATATCCATCACTCAACAGCAATGATACGAATAAATGCGGAACAGCATGTAAAAGCATCGCGGCATTGAAATTGTAGCGCCTGTCTGTTTTATTTTTACACGAAAGCCGCAGTATACGTTAATAATAAAGGTCAAAATCGTCGAGGTTACCTTGAATTCCACACATTCGAATTAATGTTACATAGGGATATATTGTAATAATATGTAGACTAACCTAATTTAGTATCTAATAGGTAGGCAGTGAAAAAAGCTGATTATGCATTTATTTCGTTAACTTTAGTAGGACTTAAAATATGTTTCGTTATAATTTTTGGCCTTCTAAATACTTACTGTCAAAGCTTCTGATACTAAGAGATGAATGAAATAAGGTAAAATCTATGTACTAGACATGATAAACAGTCTAGTGGTCCATGATTTTATGAAACAACAATTTTGTAACTGAAAATCAATTTCCTTCCCAGATATTCCAACTATCAACTAATTCTTACAAAGTACTAGATCGCCTATTCTATCAACATTCTCAGCTGAGGTTACTTAACTCGAATGTAAAATAAAAGGTCACGGCCCATAGTTTTAAGTGCTCAGTAAAAACAATTCTACAAACTTCGAGATTACTCTAACTAAAGCTAAGGCTTTTTTGTTGAAACTTTTTCTTTTTAGCATATTGAATACACTGACGTCTCTAAAAACTCCCAATGGCCAAAACGTAGCTAAGTTAGAAAACTACCTCTGTGACATCATCCTAATCATCTTCCAATCACCAAACCATTTTTCCTCTCAAGTGAGGAGAAACCACGGGCGTTTCTTTTAAATTTGAAATTTCGGGCAAGATGCGCGCGCCACCTCCGAGTCATATGGTAAACTAAATATAGTTTTGTTGCTAGTCTTTGTAGGCTTTATATTTAAAGCAATTATAATCAAACATCAAAAGAGGTTTTGATATGAAATATGAGCCAGTTTATAGCGATATTTTCACAAAAAAATCTTTTTGTTGCTCTTACCATTAAGAAATTTATCAACAATTATGATTAACTATAAGAGGAAGTGACATGGCAACGGTGTAGTTCCGGGTAAGTTTTGTTATTATCAATTGTTTTATTTTATTAATTGTTGTAGTAGATGGGCTAATCCTTTGGAGAATTTATTTGGTGTCATACACAGTGTGGTGGTCTTAATACAAATCCAAGTTGTCATCAGTTCAGTGCCAATTCTAAAACTTGTATCCTAAATAATTTAGTGTCTTCTCATTCTATCGGATTCAATTATGAGGAGGATAGTGGGCATATAATCTTAAAACGTTGCAAAATCTGAGAAACTCCCAGATACATGAGAAATGCATAGCCCTAACCATTAGTACTTCAGGCGTGACCTAACTTTATTAGGAAAAACCACGCTGATCGCTAAATACCCTATTTCTTTTTCTTTGTGATAACTGCGGCTAGAATGGTGTCCTAGGGTGTGTTTTTTGTCCAGACAGCCCATTGTAAGTTTTACTATGCGAATTGTGTGTTTAAATGTGTTTCAATGGCTTTCTTAGAATGTTATGTCGTCATAAATAAGACTGTGGAGTTAATTATGGCAGTATACTGGCAGTTTAACTGGATGAGACTTCAGACCATGGTTCTTACCTGTACGCCTATCGGTTTGGAATTTATTGTATGTTCTACGGTTGCTTAGTGAAAAACACAAGAACAGTCTTGTTGCATCGAATCGAAGAAGGAGGATGTGATAAATATCCCCAAAACTATTTAATCGCTATACCATGAACACCACTACGGACAGTTTTTTTTTTAATGAGCCCAGTTGACATGCAGTCAAGAAAAATTTAGCGGCCTTAATTTAAATGATGTTATCAGATCTAGCTGAATGAATAATAACAGTAGGTAGTGTATTTTCTGTTTTGCTGTTTATTTTAGTTTTAAATACGTTCTAGAAAAAAAATACTGGTATGTATAAAGAAAAGATTGACATTTCACTTATTTGTAGGTTAGGTAACTACAAAAACAAGTCTAATGATTGTAATATCACGTATATACCTGTACCGTCAACTTAACAAGATCACATGATGGTCACTTTCTGGTGGTTATCTTGTATTACTTAACAAAAAAAGACAACAAAATATGACATAAGATGAGAGTCGCATAAATAACATATGAGGCTGCTTTAAGAAAGAGAGAAAGAATTTTAAGTACCTACATCTATATTTCGTCATCGGAATTTCTCAAAAGACCACAACTTTTTAATTTACATTTGGAGTTACATTTGTATGATAATGGTATTCAAAAAGTACCAACTGTGAAATATTTCCCTAACATACGCATTTATGTACTATCAAGGGCTAAAGTAATTCATCAAACGCTCTTGCTTCGTACATTCAAGGGCAACGATTTGCATTTAAGTCTAAATCTGGATCAAGTGCTCAATGAAAAATTATTACATACCTGTTTTGATTAGTCGATTTTTTATAATAGCCCTCTGTGTAAATATACACTTTCTAAGTAGAATCTAGTTTTTAAACACAAAACCGCATAACTTCAAAATGACACATTAAATCAAAGTATACCAGAACTGTCAAAACTACCATCTTGAAGCTACAGATTCGAGACTTGATGTATGTACTATCGAGGGCAAATGTAATGCATCAAACTGTAATAAAACGCGTCTATTGTGGGCTTTCTGTTCTGAATTATTATTAACGTAAACATAACTGGGCAACTGCAATAAGCCGTATAACCGCAGGCCAAGGGGTAGCCAGGATTTAAAAGAATTTAAACCTACCGAATTGTGAATATATTGGAAATAAGTATGATGATACTGAATTCAGGTATAACGTAGATAAATTAACAAAAGAAAAAGTTTATGATAAATTAGTCATTATTTTAAATGATATCGAAGGCTTCCACGGCCCGAGTCTCTATAATGAGGGTTTCCGGGTATTGACCGTGTCATGATTAGTAAAATATATACAGTACAAAATAAAAATAAAATGCACAAGATATACAATAAACTCGACATTTCGCCACTAATGTAAGCGGCTTCTTCAGGAGCAAAAGAGGTTAACTGGGTGGGTACCAGAAGGTCACGGTAACTCGACGTGTAAACCACGCTAGAGGCGAAAACCTTCTGGTAGGTGAGGGGCGTCAGAAGGTCACGGTAACTCGACGTGTCAACCACGCTAGAGGCGAAAGATAGGGGAAGCGATCGAGATCAAAAAACATCCTCAGAATCTCAATCGCGACGATGGTTACCAACTCTCTAGCATTTGGAAACCGGTCCTTTCCGCTTCAACGGCCAGTGTTCACTGATCCGCATCGCTGCACAGACGTCTATATACCACTGCAAATCGGTCTTTCCTTGTCAGAAGGTTTTCGCCTCTAGCGTGGTTGACACGTCGAATTACCGTGAGCTTCTGACGCCCCTCACCTACCAGAAAGTTTTCGCCTCTAGCGTCGTTTACACGTCGAGTTACCGTGACCTTCTGGTACCCACCCAGTTAACCTCTTTTGCTCCTGAAGAAGCCGCTTACATTAGTGGCGAAACGTCGAGTTTATTTTATATCTTGTGCATTTTATTTTTATTTTTATTTTGTACTGTATATATTTTACTAATCATGACACGGTCAACACCCGGAAACCCTCGTTATAGTCATTATTTTATCGTGCAAAATATTGTTTAAATAATAATTACAAAAATAATAAAATTAGAAATTTTAATATTATTTTCTTAGCATTCGCTTAATGTTTTAATTGAAACAACACAAACTATACAATATGTCTCTTAAAGATAAGATATATTTATACCATTATAATCACTTCCAGTAGTTTTAAGGAGATTAAGAATTTAAAGGGAGTAATAGTATTATATATATAATTAACATAACATATAACACTTCTGAACTAAATTAATTATAATTTTATATTCACAAACTAATGAATCCTGTAGTACTTGGAATCTCTCTAATTTTACAAGATAACTAAGAGGTTGTGTACATAATACGTCGATCATTATATTATAAGTTATATAACTTTAAAATTTTTAGTAGGTAATAATATTTCGTTAGACGAATTAATTTGTAATGTAGAGTATATTATTCAAAATTCAGTAGAATCACATACACAAAACACATTGCGGAACAAGTTACTAAATATAATATTCAATTCTAAAAATAGAAATAGTAATAAAAGCAAAAATAGATTATAAAATTATATTTGACACGAATTAAATGCCAATTTCTTCCACTGACGAAGTTGTAACGAACACCTAATAAATTATAAAGGTTCTGAAATAAATGATCTTTAATGGAATTAATAGTGTTTGGGTTGACCTAAAAGTAAAAAAATATCTGAACTGTGCTTATCCATGCACATAAAGGTTAGAAAAATATATTTATTATATAATAATAATAATAATAATAATAATAATAATAATAATAATGCCTTTATTTTCAATTAATACAAATACATAATATATGTAGATTACATACATAAAACAAAAATAAAAACAATATAAAAAAATTGGAAAATGGCGGATTTCAGCCATCGAGCGCCAGCAAAACGCACCATGACTGCTCTTCCAACCAACCAGTATACAGTACCAGATATCAGAAACAAAACAAGATAAACCAGAAACACAAAAATATTTAACAATGGCTAATACAAAAAAAAAGAGAGGAAGGAAAGAAGGAAGAAGCTAAGGCCGACTGCATCCGCCGGTACACTGCTGCCCAAATAACTTAAGAAAAATAGTAGCCTTAAAAATCCTGATATTACCAGACAGATATTCATTGTAACATTGATTATACGCTTGTGTAATGGTATAGGTACAGCATTTTTTAAAATGTTCTGAAGAATGGAGTGGCGGTGTTAATAGACCTCTGAACCTCAGGTTCAGGTTATGAACATCAGTTCTGAAAGATAGTTTTTCATGCAAGTAATCCGGCCTCTTGTATGTTAAGATTTTATAAAATAAAGAAAAGGAATGTAACCTCCTTCGGTTCTCCATGTTTAGCCAACGGATCTCGTCGTAAATAATATCTATGTATGTTTTAATAAATTAAAACTAAATTCATTATTTTGTGATTGGGTAAATATTAAAAAATATAACTTTCTTTAAAATGCTACTTCATTTAATTCGTTTTTTAATAAGGCATCGGAAACAATTCGTTTTTCTATAAATAGAATCGTGTATTAAAAAGCATATTATTGAAAATTTACATGTGTAAAACATACATGGTTTATCCATATAAGTATAATAGCAAACAATATTTACTTTTGCCAAAGAAACAGCTGGTGCTTACGAAATCTAGTTAAGAATTCTAGTCAGCATTACTTCTTAATATAAAAAGTAAATGCAACTATTGTAAATGAAATTATAATATATCGCTTTACATTTCTTGCGAATCTTTCTACCTGAAATTTATATACCTGCTAGGTATCCGTCTCTAATTCTAATTAGAGCCGCTCAGTGCGAGTAGTCCAATGTGTCGAATACCCATATCGCTTGAAGTCTGATTAATTACTTTAGCCCTCGATAGTACATTGAAAGATTGCTAAAAATAGTTATTTCGCTTTAGGAATTACAGAGGTGTACAGTATTAACATGGTATCAACTGCACTCGAACAGTTCTATATGTCATTCTCACTTAACTAATATCGTTATATAAAAGCATAACATCTTCTTATGATGCACAACGAAAAATTGTGATAAAATCGTATAATACAGAAATCGATAGTTTATACATACATAAATATTATGTTAGAAAAAGGTTGTAGGTGGCATTTGGAAATGTCAAGAACAATTTTTTCCATTTATCCATTTCCTGGTTTAATACACACTTGCGTATATCGAGTTCGTTGGAAACCGTGTACAAGTTGAAAGTGGACTTACCTTGCACAAAAGTAACCTTCCTTAAACTTCGACCTCCACTGCTCAGTACCGGTCGCTCTCACGATTGCAATTGCAATTATTGCTTTTACTTTTATTACTTCCTGATATGCATCTCGTACCTAACACCTTAGATTACATAATTATTTAATTTCAAATTAATGCAATATTGCTCTTCTTATATGTGTGCGTAATGAATTCTAATACAACCGGATTCTTATCTGTTTGAACCGATTTGACTTGAGATGCATGTTTTTTACATAAAAGTCGATTTTTTTTCCTTAAATATCGGATTTCAAAACAACGTCAAGGTCGACATATTTATACACCTCCACACAATCTTCAAATAAATCTTACATAACCGACATTCTATTTCTGAAACGAGGTATTTTTATTGAAGTGAGACGTATAGATTTCGAATAGACACTCATTATATACTAATACCTTGAAAAAAAAAGAAATATTACACGAGCGGAATTTGCTTTTAGTGGCAGCATTGGAAGACCTTACCAATTACCATCTTCCGCGTTTATTTTAAGTTACAAAACATTCAGAAAAAAAAGGAACAGTAATAAAAACGTTTTAGAGTTGAGGAATCATGACGAACGCGTATATTTATTATATACATACATACATATATTTTTTGCTATCGAGACTTAAAGACCAAAATGGAAATATCGTGTTTGTATGTCAGTTATAAATAGATGTGTTTTAAAAATAGATACTTCCGCATTGTTTTTAGATTTTTTATTCATAATTTATTATAATAAGGATTTTCTGTGTTCGATATTTGTATGTGTCAAGTTTGAGCTGCAAAGATATATGATGACATACGTAGATATGACAAATAATAAATATGCAGTTAAAGTATAGGTACGTAAAATTAACTAACCATACAGTAATCTGCAGTTGAAAAAACTCCCATAGCACCAAAAAATCCATTAATCCTTCCAATCACAATAATAATAATGATAATAATAATAATATAGTTTTTATTGCCAAGTTCGCAAATATATATATAATAATAATAACAAAAATAACAATAAATAAAAAAAACTGCACCAGCAATCACAGGGCGAATTGCAGACAATGTCTGCTTTCAAATTAACCCTGGATATACTTTGTTTCAAGCATATAATTTGCCTAAAACTACAATTCATCCAAACCATGCACCACTGCACCATAATGCCAAAACTCCCGAACAACAATACCAAGTTATGCAAACAATATAGGCAATGATAATAGTAAAAAATAATAACAATACCTATAGCAAAATTACATAGTAGTAATACTGATAATAATATTAATAATAACAATAACAATAATAACAATAATAATAATCAATAGTGCTCAAATACTCAGGTATGCGATCTGTGACTGGAGTTAATGAAACTCTATTTATTCAACCTCAATATTTGAATATTTGGTTGAATAAATAGAGTTTCATTAAATCCAGTCACAGACCGCATACCTGAGTATTTCAGCACTATTGCCTACGTAGTACGGTCGAGTACTTCCCCTCAACTAATAATAATAATAGTAATAATAATAATAGTAGTAATAGTAACGATTGCATCCCCCAACAAGGATCTCACCGCATGTAATGTGTAATCTTACTGAGAATTTTTTTCAACAAAATGGCTGTAGTTTTCTTTTACAAAATAGACAATAAACATACCAGATTCTTTCAAAGATTTGCCAAAACTTTATTTGTCATGGACGCTACGCACATTGCAACTGCAGCGACAACATGATAGTATAAATCGACTTCAAATCAAATTGCAAAAATAGTCACAGATGCCGGTTATCGGGTTGAATTTCCCGCCAATTTTTAATTTCTTAAATTTTGCTCCCTCAACACCCCTTCATGGGTACTAAAAATACAGTATTTACAAAAATATCCTCGCGTAAAGACATGTTCCAGTAAACAAAATTTAATTTTCGCGCAGTTATTTTTAATAACTTCAACGTTGAAGCATGAAATTACCAATAAATTTATATAGATGAATAGTTCTTTTTATACGTTTATGTTGAAGTTACTAAAAATAATAGCGCCATGTTTGAATTTTGTATACTGGGTTGTCTACAATAAACACAATACAGGGTCTTGCAGCTAAAATCCGGTCTTTGGATTATACAGGGTGTTCGAAAAACAATAGGCATAGTCACATATATATTTTTTAAATAGAACATTGTGTATTTTTTTGCAGTTTTGGATGTGACTGAGTATTGTTTATACGTATCTTTTTTTATTTGATGCCCTTGTTTAGTGGAAATTAATATTTTTGTTAAAGAATCGATATTTACATATCGCCATTAAAGAAATCAGTATTGCCACAAATGTTATGTTTACCATGAAATAATTGGGAATTTGTTTGGTAAGGCACAGAAGATACTTTAGGCAACATTTCAAGCTGTTGCGTCATACAGGGTGTTCAGAATTCATGATTCAGTTTCGGAAACTTGAATAACTTTTTTTGATTGTTTTAAAATTGGACACCCTATATATTTTTGCATAAGCGGATGGCGATCCTAATTATGAACAGTTTTTGATAATATATTCCGTACGTATAGATATCAAATGTCCTATGAGTGCATAACATGTGAAAATATGAATACTGTCAAGTATGTTAATACTAATAAAGAGTTGGATTACTATAGTGATATGTAAATGAATAGAACTTAATAATGTTTCAGCCTTTAAATTTATATTGTAAAAGTCTATTTCACTGTATAATTCTTCTAAAGAAGAACTTGTAGACATCTTTGAATTACGTGGAAACGAAAAAAATGCTTTCTTGCAAGCAGAATTTATGCTCAAAAATATCCAAACAAAAGACATCCAGATAAAAGATGTTCTAAGATTTTGTTGGAAAGGTTCATAGAAACGGTAAGTGTGAAGTATAAAATAGCAAACAGATCAAAACTGAAAACTAAGAGCAATGAATTATCGATATTATTAATGGCAACAGAAAATCCCACTTTCCGCCAAAAAGAAATTAGAAAAAACAGAAAGCAATGGGAAGTACAAAGAATTTTGAAAAAGAATCACTTTCATTAATGGTAGGAAATTCCTTTAACCATCGCTTGCGTCTTTGTTTGGATGAATGGAATGTAGATATTTTAAAACTCTATTGTAGTGTGTATTTCGTCAATTTGTTTTATATTTGTCGTTACTTTCATTTTGTTATTAGTTACATATATTGAATTGTACGATTTTATCAAAAACGACTAACACCTACGTATGTATGCTACACAATGCATTTCGTACACATTTTTAAATTTTGCTTTTTCATCAAAAACTACTACAGATATTCATAGGAACATATTAACAAAAATTGTTGACAATTAAGATCCGCATCCGTTTATCCAAAAATTTATAGGCTGTCCAATTTAAAAAAAATCTAAAAAGTTAGTCAGTTTCCGAAAATGGATTATGAATTCTGAACATCCTGTATATCACTACGGCTTGAAATTTTTCCTGAAGTATTTTCTATGCCTTGATAGAATTCCCAACTTTTTACATAAAATAGGTCCTATCATCATTATTGGTAGACATTTGTTCTAAAAAAATACAAGAAAATGATAGTATACTTACTTGAAGTTATTTTCAATTGAATATTTTAGTTTTGCTATTAATTTTTTTAAATGGAAACAACCAAAACTGAGTAAATACTTATAAACGCCTATATAGATACTTAATTGATTCTGGAATTGACATTTTACTCACACGAGGGTGTTTACTTAATTATATAACATGTAGAGTGTATTCTTAAAAATGAACTTGTTAAATATAGCGCGACCTTGGGATTCTTTTACGTTTAACACATAAATAACGCCATGCGCGTGATTTTTCTTGCTATTTTACCACGTTTACATAGCTACAATCTTCTTTAGATTAAATCGCACCTACACATAATAACCTTTTGATTTATCTTTCTACCGAGCCGGTTAACATTCTAAATTAATTACCATAAAAGTAAATTGGATATAACCCCTTGTTTTCCCATGTCGCGTTGTTCAGTGACGTTCTAACTTCATTATCGTCGTAATTTCCATCATGAGATCCTGTTTCGTGTATTTTCTCCCTCGCGCGCGTTTTTTCGTCCTTATCGTGAAGGTTGTGTAAACAATGTAATACACTCACTTTATATTTATAACGATATCGTGAATTATGGCATAAATTAGGAGGAATTATGTTTGTGCGCGGTAATCGATCATTTTAAGAGGGGTAAACTTTATTAATTTAAGGAAAATTTAGAATATGCGATACGTCAAGCATGAATATAATTTGGTTACTTTTTTGACAAATCTGTTTTTAATGGAATTTTTATGTAGGTACATATGTATATTAGTGTGTGTACAGTTTAATAGATGTCGCCATTGAATGAGTAATATAGTAATATTAGTCATACAATGTGTTAGAAAGAGATGTTAATCCCTAACTATGGTGGGTTGCATACTTTTCATGTGGCCTCGCTTATATAGATGTCGTGTCAGTTATGACACTAATAGTGCCATGCCTTCAAAAATTTTCCTGATTAAAGTGCACTGTTCTTTTTTTCATTAATTTGCTTTCTAAGTTTGAGAACACTGCAGTTTTCCATATAAACAAAATTTGACAACCTTAAATTAAGAAACCTTCTATTTGCTTCTTTATTTTTTTAGAAAAATGTTAGAGTTACAACAGTACAAGCTTATAATTGAAAGTTATTTTAGACCTGGTCGAATGTTAGATAATGGATAATGGGTTTGTAGGATTTCCGACGACGGTTTCCTAATCACCAATTATGTACGTACATCTGCTAAGTCAGATTCATGCTTGCATAGATAAATGTTATTAAAAAGGTAGATACAGTAATTCGCAAATTTGGTGGCGCAACACATAAAAACGAATGACAGCCTGAATAGAGGATATTCGACAAAAAATGGACAACTCACCTAAACAGTCTATTGCAAAACTGTCGCAACAAGTTCAGTTGTCAGTTGGAACATGCCACGTCATTATAAACAAGAGAGGATAAGTTGCATCCATAAAAGATTCAAACAGTTCATGAATGCTTTGTTACCAATAAAGTTTGGTTCCATCTTGCTGATGATGAACTGACTGACAATACACCGTCATACAAATCTCGATACACAATCGCTTTCTTGGAACAAGTTTTCGAAGACAAAATTATTAATTTTTCAGCAAGATCCCCCGATCTGACAAAGATTAGACTATTTTATTTTTCATATATCGCGTGTCCGTAAATGTTTGAAGCTGACGTCTGTCAAAATGTATGCAATATATGTGCTTAAAGTTTACCACCCTGAGAATGTCAATTGGTTTATTTCTCTAGGGCCATAGTCGCACGTCTGTATTTTTGTTAGGTTTTAGTATAGGTTTTCTGTTCAATTTTCGACTTAGTTTTAGCTTTTCCTTGTATTGTTTATTAGCAATAAACGTTTCCAAAAGACAGCATATTGTGTTTGATTTTAAAATACAACTTTAACAATTATGCTTAAAGTAACTATCGCGTGGGACGCTAATGACAATTCTTGCGATTGAAATCAAATGTAGTGTTACAAACTTAATCAAAATTTGACAGCAACTGTCAGCTTCAAACATTTATGGACACGATGTATGAAGAATACCATTTTCAAAACCAGACAATACGTATACAATCGGAGAAGTTCGCAATGCTATGCTTGTAAATGGTTTTGAGAGTATGTTGGATAGAGTTTGTCTCTGTTTTCAAAATAATAGACAACACGTTCAATATCATTCAGTATTATAACTTCCAAATTTAACTATAATTTTTATACACATGACGGTGACATTTGAAGTAGCGACCTGTCAAAGTGACGCACTGTTGCCAATCATAGGAAAAATCATAATTCACAATAATCATTTTTGGCTTAATAGGTCATCAATTGTATTATTGCTAATATGAACGAAACAGCTACATACATAGTACTTACCTTTTTTTTTCTTGAGAAAAAATGCACGCGTAACCTTTATTCGCTCACACACGATACCGGCTCCGTTTCAATAAATTTTCGTAATTAATAACAGTAATTATATTTAATAAAATAACTCGTAAAAAATATATCATTAAATGTTTATCTGTACGTATTCGAATCAAAACGAAATGGGGAAGTGTCAATAATATCTTTATTATAAATGTTATGAATTAATTAAATTATCTTGTATCTCTGGTGATCACGTTATTTCAAACATATTTGATTTATTTCGTACACGATCGTGTTTCTATATTGCGTAGAAAAAGAACCCTGAAATAGTGTAGTTTTCTGCGTTCATTTTAAAATAAATTTTTGCTTTCTACTTCTTTTGGTTATAGCAAAAATGCGTACAGAACTGCCTTATTTCAATTAATTTAACAGTTTTAAAACTAGCCCTTTTTGAATTATTTCAATTAAAAAATTGAGAGCTGCAAGCATCTACTTTCCTAAGAAATGAATGCATTTACAGATTTCAAATTTTAGAGAATTATGTACATATTTAGGTAGAAGAGTTGTATCACTATACAAAGATATACCGGGTGTTCAGAAAAAAATCCCAACTGTGTTTATCCATAAAATGTAGATATTTTATATTACTTTTAAATATCTATTCGTATTCAGCGAACTCTATAATAATTCGCCAGTGTTCACTTTGAAGGCGTATTTTACACTTTTTTATATCAAAGTTCTTATGATTTTTATTTTATTGTTGTTGTGTTACCGTAGTTGACACCAAGTCGACACATTCAAAGCTGTAGAAACCAAACGAAGCAATGATGGCGGGGTGCGGTGAGAGGAAAGAAGTAGAATTGTAAATAGAGTACCAAACTAAAGAATAGAATTGCATTTTGCTATGCGATAGCACTTCTCATAGATGATTGCATCAGAGCAATTTATGGACAACCTATTGAAGCATCCGCAAAAATCGATAAACAAAATATTGATACACCTACCAAAACTACAGAGGAAGCAGGACGAAACGAGAGAATCTAGCTTGAAATAAAAACAACTCCCGTTAAAAAATTACTTCTATAGACATTGAAACAAGCCAAATCTCCTCAAAAACTATGCAAAAATCAATGTATATTGTGTATAGAGGTGAGGGAGTTGTGATATTAGCTAGGAGGAGTGCACTGGCGCGGACACTTACAGTCGTACTTCCTGTTGAAATCAGTTGATGAGTACATTGTACCACCTCTGGTTCACACAATAAATAGTGTTCTAAGCACAGGTATCCTTCCTGTCAGTTCCAGTCCTGACCGCAAAAATTGTTCCGTGTCCCAAAAAAAGTAGAAACAATACCCTAAATAATTATCGCCCAATTTCATTGCTTACAGCTTTTAGTAAAGTTTACGAAAAGGTTCTAAATGAGAGACTTTTACCCTTTTTAAATAAATATAACATTTTAAGCGCATCTCATTTCGGCTTTGTCTCAGGAAAATCTACTAAAGATACTATGTACCTAGATAGGAAAAAGCCTACAGCAGGTCTATTTCTTGATTTGACCAGGGCATTTGATGTCTACGATCATTCTATTTTATGTGCAAAACTGGAGAGTTATGGTATTCGTGGAATTGCTTTAGACATGCTCAAGTCTTATCTACCGAACAGACGTCACGTTACTTGCATAAGCTGGATAGCTGGAGTACCTCAGGGGTCCATACTCGGTCCACTACTATTTTTAATTTACATGAATGACCTGCCAGTTACTCTAATGGTCGACTCCATTGTTATACAATATGCTGACGATACTACCTGTACTGGATCCGCACCAACATTACCCAATTTGTCGGTACACATGAGCTCCGTGGTTAATAACATGTTAACCTACTGTGACAGAAACAAATTAATCATTAACTGTGAAAAGACAAAGTTAATATCATTCTCCAAAAATAATAATTCGCAACATAAAAATGAATAAGAAATCTATCCCTGAAACTTCATACGCTAACTTCTTAGGCCTAACAATAGATAGTAGTCTCTCATGGACTTCACATAGAGCAGAACTCATAAAAAGCTCTCTACTGCGCTGTTCGGTATTAATATTCTGAAAAAAGTGTCACAGTATTTTGTCTGAAAGCATTTTACTTCGCATACATTCAATCGCGACTGCGATATGCGCTTATTTTTTGGGGCTCATCGGGGTGTATAATGCTTTACCTAGTGAATTAAAATCACTTGCAAATAGCAATATGTAATAGCAAATTTAAACTTAAACTGAAACAATTTCTGTTGGAAACAGCTTTTTACAGTCTTGACGACTATCTTAATTGCAGATAAGTTGATTGTCCTGTGTAATATTTATACTATTTGTTTTAAACTAAATGTACAAGTGTATATTGTTATATTTTTATATGTATTTTGTATCCTATGTGTTTTATAATAATAATAATAATAATAATAATAATAATAATAATAATAATAATAATAATAATAAATTGCCTTTATTTGCAAAAGATAAATAATGGTGGTGAGCTCTGGCGAAGTCTAGCTGACGCTACTCATACTCAACCAGGACCCACCACAGTAAATATAAAAAAAAATACAAAAGCATGCGCGCAACTTAACATAATAATCATATATGTACGCACCCACTTATACTGACAATGTCCATGTTTCTGTAAGAATTGATGACAATAAAAAAAATATTTAGCTCGGTCTGCTTTATTTTTCCATGAACATGACACGCATGGTTTGAATCTAATGGATCTGCTGTAAAAACTGAATTAATTATCTACTCAAGATTTTGTCAAAAAAATTTGACCAACAATTGAAAACCAAGAAGAAATTTTAGATATTTTAGTTGTGGATCTTACAACTCACAATTTCTGATGCATTAAAATTAAATGTCAACATAAACTGATTTGTTATATTTACATATACCATCACCATCTTAGCAATTAAATCCATTTTATTCGAAAATACGTTCAGCAAGTTTGCAAAAATAAAATAGGTCATCTTCCTTGACCGCACATCCTCAATATTATCTCATTTGCTATTTTTTTTTGCTTAACATCCAACGTTAGATTCCGTAATGGATCGATCTGAGCATCCGCATATATGTGCGTGTATTTATGTATACATATTATGTAGATGGCGACATATCAACAAGCGGAAAAAATATTCGTGACATCGCCGCATTAGCGACGGCCTTGTAACTTATACTAGCCGGCAGATATTCGCTTCAATGTAACCGTGTTGATTCTCTAAGGCCGAGTAACGTAATGTAAATATCGCGATCACACCCTTAGAATACGACAAATAGGAGAACAGAACCAATTAACGAATGTATCTTAATTGATATGAACTGGTGCTTTCCATCATAATATGGTCGTATATCGTTTTATTACCTTAGTTTCCGTGAAACGAACTACAACATACATACATACAAGGAGATTTTTTTTTATTTCTATTATTAATTATTTTTGTGCACTTTAGCTTTAATTTAATATTAATTAGCATCATCTAGGTTACATTTCAAGATGTAAATAGCCGTCTGCACCCTTGTAAATACGTATTTTTAGAAATGAAATATAAGTCACAGTCCTCGTTATATCAGTACTGCCAACTTCCTCGATTCAAATGTGTTCCTCTAATGACTTACCTTGATCCATATCCGAACAAACGCAGCTCCATTACACTTCAGCTTTTATACAACGGAGCGTACGTTACCTATGCACAAATACAAATATACCTCGCGATACTTAAAAAACGTAGCTCTTAAATTTTACCTTGGTCTCTTTCTTCTAACACAGAAATGCTTCTATGCTTAGTTTATTTTCGCCATCCTAAATTGATGGTCGCTCTTCATAGAATATAAAATAACTACTACGTCTGTATGTATGTACTACATCCCGATGTATGATTTAATGAAATGTACGTATATACAGTGTAGCTTAATTGCTCAAAAAAATATCAAAAAAAAAATAAAAGATGCAATTCTGAAAATTTAAAATAAAATAAAATCAACAAATTTCCAAGAAAACCGGGAACAGGCTAATTGTAAGATACGATCAAAGAGACACTTGAGCTTGAATTTGGGAAACTAATCCATCAATGTTTGGATGAATTCCACTGATACAAAGACGTAAAGAATTTTCCAAATTATCGTTAGTCAACCTTGTAACTACGGTACTTTGATTTATTAACTTTCAACATTGAAAAGAACTGTTGGCTTTTATAAGTACTGCCAAACGCACAAATCAATCTTCTTGCAAATTTTCTAATCTCCGGGAAGTGGTCTTTTTCGAGATATTTTTTTGTAGAAATCGCACAACTCCACGTCTTCAAATTTAGATTTTAGGAATGAGATTTCTTGAAGCTCGATCAACTCCATTTGCAAGTGTATTGGTGCATTTTGTACATTACTTTTTGTTCGAATAGCAAATAAATTGAAACTGTCTTCCATGTTTTTAAAATCGCTAAATCTGTTCGAAAATTGCTCCGACAGTAACTTGAGTTCTTCAGCATATTGAGCATAAGCAGTATTTTCATAGGCAGAGAGCATGGTGAAATAGTAACTGTTACCAGACAGCATATGTGTCTCCCACAAGGGGATTTTGTTCTGAACCGTTTTCAAGCAGATATACAAATCATTTACCAACTGTCCTTGTTTTGAAGTTTCAAATTTAAATCATTCAAATGGCCTGTAAGGTCGCCCAGAAATGCTAAGTCACATACCCATTTTGGGTCACTCAATTCAGATAGTGGTTTATCTTTTATTTGCATAAAACCTCATTTCTAAGCTCGTAAAACCGTTTTAGCATTTTCCCTTTGCTTAGCCATCTAACTTCACAATAATATGTTACATCGTCATATCCGGCTGATATTTCATCCCAAAACGCCTTGAACTAACGATGGTTAAGCCCTCGGGATCGAATAAAATTGATGGTTTTTAGTACCACATTCATAACATTCTTGAGTCGAATGGACTTAGAACACAAGTTTTGTTGGTGGATAATGCAATGAAAGACTATCAAATCATCTTTTTGCACATTTAATTCAGTTGCTTTTTCATACAAAATTCCGATGAAACCTTTACGTAAGCCGACCATGGTTGGTGTATGCACCATCTGTGCATACACCAACTAATTTTGACCATGGCACCCCAAAACTTGTGAATACCTTTTGAACTTCATCAAAAATGTCCTCTCCCGTAGTGCTTCCTTTTAGCGGCTGTAAAGTAAGCAATTCCTCAGTAACAGTGAATTCTTTATCAACACCTCGAATAAATATAGCCACTTGAGCTGTGTCACACATATTGGTGCTCTCGTCTAATGCAATGGAAAATGATTTAAAACTAGCCATACGGTCAGTCAAAGTTGTTTTTATATTATTAGCCATCATTTCTATACTTCGGGCAACAGTTCGTCTTAACAAACTAATTCTTTCAAATTCATTTTTCTTTTCAGGACACAAAACTCTGCAAACTTCTAACATACACTCCTTGATGAATTCTCCTTCGGCAAATGGTTTTAATAACTTTGCCAATTTTGAACTAACTATAAAACTAGCTTTCACAACATTATGAAGTTGTGTTCTTTGTTTATGACGTAATGTTTATGGCGACCCTCTGCATCTACCTTTCGTTTCTTTCCGCCAGACATCACTTTCGTTTAATTTTCGTTCGATAAACTTAATAACAAAACATAATGAGTAAGCACTCTCAAGATACACACAAAGTCACAAAGCAAATTGACGGCACTAGTAGTTCGCTAGGATATCAGTTGTCAAAGTTATCACCTATGTAGCTGAAATAGAACTGAACTAAAGTTCGGGCCATCCACCCGCTTATATAGGCAACATGAAGGAATGATGATGACCAATATTGATACCAATGTTGGTTTGTGTAGGCTCAATATTTCAGATATTTTTCGGTTGAGCTTCCATACATTGGACTTCATTGCAGTCAAGCTCTGTTTCCCCAAAACCGAGCCAAACTCAACGTGTCCAAGTTGGTAACACTAATTTTTAGATCTACGCATTAAACAACGTAAACTATGCAATTATTGGCTCCCACACTTGATGTCCATGTCTTAAGCCATAGGGGCTACTGTACAAGCGTTTTTGCAGATCAATGTTTTTAAATATTTTGGACGTCTCAAATAAGTAATTTATATAAACATGTATGCGGCAAAAACGAATACACTTAGAATAAAAGATAAAACTCATTGAAGGATGAAAGCTGAACAACGACATTTTATAATAAGCCTTATAAAAAAGCTTTCCAAGATACAAGAGTGAAATTACATATCAGTACCGAACTGTCGACCATTAACAAGAGAGAAGCAGGACTGTCCTATTATAGGTTCGTCTGCCATAGTGAATTTAATCTGCAGATTCCTCATCCAACAAATGTATCTGAAGCAGCACAAATTTCGGCTTGCATACCAACAAAATCAGTTGTCTGCTTTGGCTTTTAACACACATTACTCCCGCCACTGCTAACAATGTTTGAAGTAGTTTGTCTTTGATAAGTTTGGACGCAAAATTTTTGTATATCAATCAGCTCAACTAGAAGAAATTTGCCATCAATTTTTGAAGCCTTATCACAAATATGTATATGGGATCTAACCATTTCTTTTGACTGGTGGTAAAGTACGAAATGAAATTTACTCAAATAGTTATTCCATAGAACTGGAGTGACGTAAGAAAGTCAGTCTAAGCTCTTCATACTGGGGATGATATATTGAGACATGCGCAGTTGATGTTTCTTTAAAATCAAACAATGTTGAGCATACCATGATGCATATAGTGATAGATAATTATTCAAAGTTATGATCATAAAGGTAAATTGAATTGGTACGTGACAAAAGAAAACAATTTTTAGAAGTTATTTAATTTTATTTTATCGAGTTAATATTTATTTTTAAATTGTTTTGTTTCCTTGTATTGGCTAGTGTATATAGTTTTGACCTCGCCTGTATATTCGAGTTTTGATATGCGGTGTATATTTTGACAAAATATTTTTGTTAATGATGTCATGGCATGAAAAGGTACTGGCCAGGGTATATAAAGACCGCGGTTTGCAGGTACGTTTCCTTCCTTCCTGACTGACTGTTGGAGCCGATTAAGTGGGCCAGCAGATGAAGTGCAGATTAAGTTGGCCTTCGCATATCCTGATGGTTGGAGAGCCGAATAGTAGGCCCCATACTCACCCCGGGTATTCTGCGGAGGAGCCGAGATGTTGGCCTCTTCAGAATTACCACCGTTCCGTTTGCAGAGGAGCCTAGAAGTTGGCCTCTGCGCTTTCTGCGGTGAGGTGTCGAAATTTGTGACCCTCACAAGCACACCGTTATTCCGTATACGATTGTCAACACATGTCTGTCAATATAATTATTGTTTTAGTAGGTTATCTTTTACCTGTTTGAAGAAATTTACTTGGATACCTGACCAGTACTTTGCGTAAGCATTGATTGAGATTTTATTATTGTAAATAAGCTTGTCGCACTGCTATTCTTGTAAATATATATCTTTTTTCTCCAGTATTTAGTTCTGTTAACAGCTTGCTTTATTTTTATTTTTATTTGCAAACGGGAACAACCTGTGTTTGCTAGGTAATTAATCTTCTGTGTTACGATAACAACTTACAAATGACAGACTTAGACAGACTTATCGTAATGCGCCATCTAGCGAGTTCCATCGCAACTTAGTTAGAGCTGTGCGCGGCGGGCAGAGATTAGAGAGTTGCGCGTTATTTCAGTAGGCTACCGTTATTTCTGATTTTCCTTTAATTATCTAAATCTCGGCATTCGAACGAGCCGTTGCAATAGTTTCAATTCAAAATTGTACCGCCTCAACTTTCAAGAGAAGATCTAACCTCAATCTCAAAAAAATGTTTGAAATGTTTGAAAAATGACTGAAGACTAGCAAATATATACAGATTTATGTTATTTAAACTATCAAAGAGCAATAGTAACTTGACATCCATCCATTTTAGATAAATTACAATAATATGTCCCCTTGTATATCGCAACGCCTATACGCTAGATTTGTGAATCTCGCCGTCCTTACAACGATCGTTAACTCGGTGCTATATGTGGGACAGACACCTTTGATTGTTGCGCAACAAAACAAATAGGTTTGTTACCTTCCTGCTCAGATTTTTACACGACTCAAGTACATTGCATCCACGATATATACATTTATACATATACATATAAAGCGCGTTGACTTTACTGCTTTATGTACTACAATATATATCTGTAATTACGACACGGAATGCGTTTCTAATCTTATGATTCGACCTCGTATAATCGACCTCCTCATTCAATCACCGGCCCCGTAAAGGAAACGCCGCGATATATGTTGCGAAAAACGCGAGAGATATAGAGGAGAAATTGCACGTTAACTTAAATCAGTGTAATATGCTCGTTTATATGTCAAAGAACAATGAGTTTCATATCTAATTCGATATTATGTGCAGAACTAAGTTTTCTTTTTTATCCAATCGGATCGTTTTATAAAAGATTGTGTAATGTCTACATGAGTGTTCGTTTCCTATATATTATCAATGTCAACAGACAGTGTAGGTACGTACGGGAAATTAAGTAATAATACCGATATGTATAAATTATTGTCCAGGTCGGGAACGTTCTTTAACAGTTCTCTTTCGTATTCTCCTTTAATTTATGTGCAAAGTTCTGATAGTGAACTTGTAAGTTGTTTAGGAGGTCGAAACCTTGAATATCGCTACATTTTTTGGCAATCATGTTCAAACATCCAGCCAATTTAAACCCGTCTCATAGTGTGTGTATACACTTTTGTCTGATGCTGTGATAGCTTCGGTCAAATAAACTCAACTGTGTGAAACTTTAAAAAATTCGATTTGCCAACTAATCCGAAGTCTTTAGATTGTCCTGTCACATGTATAGCACTTCATTGCTGTCTTCTAAATTGAAATTTTTGCGAGTTAATTTTAGTTTTTTCTCTATAAATCATTCTGTTGCAGGTAGAACTGCCTTTTAATGTTCTGGAAGCTATCTTAACTGTTGCTTAACGCTCCATATTCCCACTAAATATGAAAGAATCTCGTCAGTCCGTGTGCTCACTTTAATTATATATGAATAAACACTAAACAGTTAACTCTTTCTATCATACGTGTTAGATAAGGGCACCTAATGACCTAGAACCGTGGCGCCTTCTGTGACGAAGTGACAGTAATGACGGTTACTTTTCGAATTTGACGTCTAGCTAGGCATTCCTCTTTATACTTTATATTGCTAGAAGTCAGAAATTTCATGAAAAGCGACGCAAATCGTGAAGACAATCTTACCCGAAAAACCGAGGATTCTAGGGTAGATTCAATAAGGAATCCTCAGAGAAATAAATTCTTTCTATGGATTTACAAACCTCGGCAATCCCAACCAACATCCCCTTCAACAAAATCACGGTAGGTGATTTCGTCTTCTCGGACCCAGCTTACTAGACATCATCCGAGACCTCACAGCCACAGTTCTTGGGAAAACTCATCTTCTTCTTCTTTGAGCAGGCTCTCATAAACAGCAATTCGGTAATGATCGCACAAAAATATACGAAAGTCGCCAAACTAACCAAATACTAACCTACTTTCCTATTTTTAGGATTTTAGGTATTCAACAGATCCAAGAAGAAGGCTCTCAATGACCTGAAATGCCAAGATCCTAGGACTACCAGAAGAACATTCCAAGAGAGAGTGCAGTTGGATGAAACTGGCCACCTAAACAATAGCCCAATTACCACTGATGAACTAAGCTAGCATTTTAGCGATAAATAGTACAGACCGAATACCCACGATATCATACTATAAAGTATCGTACACTATAGTAGTAAGTACTATAGTGTAAAAAGTCGCTAATTTTGTTTACGGCTGCCAGATGAGATGGAATTTCCACTTTTTCCTTTGCATTGAGGTTAAGATACTGAACTTGACGGAAGAGAACCACGTTTGACCGGTTTCTATTGATGAATTCAAAAATAACCCCTCTTCTCACTCTTCAAAGTAGTATTTGTTAGGTTACGCAGCTGCTTAAGTACTCCCAATGTGCAGGCAATCCAGTTCTTCTGTAGCGCGCTTTAGCTTTATCTCTCAGATCCATTAAAAGCCTCAGGTTGTCAGTGAACCAAGCCGCAGCAGGTTTTGCGAATCGCTAATACTTGCTGATACGTCAGATTGAGGTTGTATTTACATGTCAGTTTTCGGCTCACATTACAGTTCAAGGTTTAAGCTCCATAGGTACGTTCGGAGAAAAAGTAGTCGGGACGGCTAAGCGCGGCAGCAATGCAACTGAATATTGCTGCCGCGCTTAACCGTCCCGACTACTTTTTCTCCCAGCGTACGTAGTGCGGTTTAAACTTAAACCAATTTCTAATTCGCTTCAAAATTTAACTACTACTGAAACACAATTTAAACTCTGAACTTGAACGGGCCTCGAAAAACATGGATATCGGACGGTGAGCCAACTAATATGAGAAGGGCCTCGTTCCTGTACAATGCATACTTATAATCAAGAGTGTATATTTCCACAGAGGACAGTATAGAAAATAGACCAATCAAAACTTTTCATTGAGCATTTGATCCAGATTTAGATTTAAATGCAAATCGTTGCCCTTGAATGTACGAAACAATAGCGTATTATAATTATTACGATCGCAGTACATACATAGGAACAATATCGTTCTAGGAAAATGATCCAAAAATGATTCACTATCATCCTCTGACGCATTTTTCGTTTATCTATTTCGGTGCTTCAAGGTTACCATCGTATACTTTCATTCTAAACGCTATACTTTAAAATATTTTTCGATTTCACCTTCAATGTAAAACATTTCCACGTGGTGTACAGATTTAATCTATATAGTACATATGGCTAAATTTATAAATGTCGTTTCGAATTTACTCGATAAAACAAATAAATGACGTTAACGGTCCCACAACATGTCGATATGGCATTTCCTAAAGAATATCGTCGTATCGATTTTCATGTAGGTCGTATTGTAGTTCACATATATGTACATACACATAATGACTATAATAAGTGGTCACATTATTATTGAAAGCAACATGTCTCCAACATAAAAACTCTATTTATAGACTGCAGATGACTTGATTCCGTTGGCCGTTACAAATAGGATGCGTACCATGCATGCACAAACATCTAGTGAGTATTCCCCACCATCCACTTTTGCTAGAGTATCGTGTGTCAAACGCGGAAGTGCCGGAAGTTAATGGAATATTTCCTCGATTCCATCATTCCAATTAAAAGCAGAAAATCGAGTAATTGTTGTTAAGTAATTTAATGAAAACGGTTGATATGTCGATATTGACTCTTATAGCTTCAAATTGCAGTACATACTTGCATACTTATTGTTAAATAGTATACTATATTAATTAGCGATACATTCATAATTGAAATAAGCAATAAGAAGCTTAGATTTGAAAGTGAAAACCGTTTATTGATTTAAATCTCATAAATCAGTGCGAGCAACAAAGATTGAAGCGTTGTGGTTCTATATTTGTTTCTAATTTTATCAACACTATTTTCTGATTAGATCTTTACCCACAAGGCGTTTGAATTTGCTGTCAAGTTGTGTATAAGTTTGTCATTTTGTCTGTTTATATTTATGTTATAGGTTATGTTCATTATCCCCTAGCCTATGTATTGTTCGTTTCACCATAACAATAAATACTTTAACTATCTAGAAGACTGTGAAATTATTTCATTAAAAATATATTAAAAGTGACAAATAAAATAAAAACTTATATTAAAAGTATTGCGTTTGTTGATTTATTGACACTTCAAAAATGTTCGCAGTAAATCATTAAAGTATTAAAGCCAATGTTACCTGTCAACATGAAGGTATGGTATAAATATACAGAGTGATCCGAATTAATTTCAGTTAGTCGTTTTGGTCTTTACATAATCTGACATATCATCAAGCAATTCGTGAAAAATGCAAATATTTATGCTCTTCAAGGTAAATCAACCCACAGATAAAAAAGAAATGGAAATCTTACTGGGACTAAATCTGTACGTACTGTGACAATTTCTTCTCATCATACGCAGACTGTTGCAATATTTCAATACAAAAAAAATCTGGAATAAGGCAACACAAGCATCAACTAATCTGACAACCCACCTACGTTGCAAAATTCGGAAAAAAGAACTTGGGTACGTGCAAGATGTCAACACGATCGATCAAGATGTAATCATCAAATTTTATCGGAGTTGGCCAAACGATACTGAATTAGGTTGTTGAATAAGTCTTTGAAAAGATAAATAGGACTATAGACGAAGTTCACAAACTCGATTTTCAAATTGGCCTTTACAAAGAGCTTCTTAATTTTTTTAATGAACGTAAAATACTTTTGGCATGACGCAACAAATAGATTCAACTAGGCTATATTGTATAAAGAAATTAACTATAAGTAATATCAACAGCAAGACAGAGTAACAAGTCACACGACAATAAGAAAACTCCATTTTCTGGTGTAAGAATCTGTATTACTTAATTCGTTTTATATTAAAATAAATCATCATACGTTTCATCAATTATTGACCCCACTTTAGCGTTACTGTAATGCAAAAATCGTTTACTATGAAGAAGCGCCTGTGATATGCAGCGCTTATTGACAGCCCTATTAATCAGTACTAAAAACACAAATTTTCATTACATACAGTATCAAGTACCTATTGGTATACATAGAGAGATCATCAATTACTACAAATACAAAAAAAAGAACTCATTACTGATCAATATTTCTTTATAACGACTTCTTCTATTTCCACAGGTTCGTTCAAAATTTTTATTACGTTGCTGACCAAAAATCGTC
>SMLS01071276.1:0-38812 GCA_004785975.1 Popillia japonica | reverse complement strand
CAATGGGATTAAATTCAGATTTACTCCTCATTTCGTTTCTGTTGAATGCAAACCGCATGCAACCAGTGTTACTCTTTAAATTTGAATTACCAACGCTATACTGCAATTACATTTTGTACGAAACAAAGCTCGTGTCCCTAATTATACCATAATCAGTAAAAACATTGATCTGTATAAACGTTTCTTAAACAACGGTAGACTTGTATAATTTCTTTTGATGGCCGACTTTTTTTGAAATATTTACCCTTAGTCCACCAATTCCTCCATTCATCACATATATGTATGTACAAATAAAATATCTGTGTAAGTGTAATAAACATGTTTTGTATTTCAGACAAAAAGGTTGACAAAGAGGCTAATTATACAGGATATTGTATATACTACTATTGTGTATACTAAATGCACTTCAGCCATACGAATCTGAGGTTAACGTTAAGACATATTATATACATATGCTGACGATCTTAGCATTGCCGTACAAAGTAAAACGCAGGAACAGGATGAAATTAAACTGGAAGAAACACTAAATATTATGTCAAACTATTATTATTATTATTATTATTAATAATAATAATAATAATAATAATAATAATAATAATAATAATAAGATTTATTGCCCAACAGGATCCAATTACAGGACAATATGCGTTATAACAAAATTTTAAATATATGCGTGCAAGATTACAAATACAAGTGATGACAATGAATTAGGTTTATCAAAGAATATATCATTATATATTTTATTAGCGCTATGACACATACGGAAGAGAAGGGAATTACGTTAAATATTGGTCTTCGGTGTAGGAAGAAAAAAAGTGTTGGGGAATCTGGATGAAGCTTGAGGGACGCTGAAAGAGATGCAGGACCGAAGAAAAGGGGCGTCAAGTGTTGCGTGGACCAACTTCCACATAAAACACGCACCATGGACATATCGGCGGGAAGAGAGAGCCTCAGCTCCATGTCTAATCAGTAAGCTGATATAATCCGTACCACTGGGCGGATATATTCCATCCAGACGAAAAGATAGAAACTTAAGGAAACGACGCTGGATGCGCTCAAAGAGTAGCTGGTGTGAAACGTAATATGGTGACCATATAATGGAGGCATATTCCAATCCGGATACGACAAAGGCAAAGTACAGTGTCTTAAGGGTTGCTAGATCATTAAAGGGACAGGCGGTCCGCATTACAAAGCCTAATTCCTTCGAAGAAGAAGCAGTGATTAGGAGAATATGTTGCAAGAAGGTAAGTTTAACGTCGTAAGTGACCCCCAAGTCTGTGTGTGTTTCAGCCGAGGATAATTGCTGATTCTCGATGAAGTAAGTAGCAGGTGTTGAGGTTAATTTGCGTGAAAAACGCATGCTTACGCATTTGTTAATGTTAAGACGTAAACCATTTTTAGAGCACCAGTTTGAGATGATATTGATGCTTGGGGAAGTTGCACATCCGCATCAGATAAAATTTTCATATAAATTTTCAGATCATCAACATATGCTGAGCTGGACAAGTGAGTGATTCAAGTAAGTAATTTATATATAGAATGAAAAAGTGAGGTTCCAAACAGGATCCTGGCGGAACACCACATCGAGACACAAATTCGTAAGAGCAGAAGCCATTGCAGCAGACGTAGTTAGTGCGGTTAGAAAAATATGAGTGAAGAAGTCGAAGAAAGGGCGAGCAACGCCAAACTGGTTCAGTTTCTCCAGTAGTATACTATGACTTATGGTGTCAAAAGCACTAGAGAAATTGGTGTAAATTACATCGACTTCCGAACAATTGTCCAAATGATTGGAGAGAAATTGCGTGATTGTGGCAAGGTTGGTTATGGTGGATCTGCCAGGAAGAAAACCATGTTGGGCTTCAGATAGACGTCGCTGAAGAGAACAGAGGAAAGATCTGTAGATGTTTGATAAAGTTGAAATAGGATGATAGTTTTGAAGGACAGCAATATCGTAGATAGCGTCAAACGTCTTTTCACCATCGCTCAATCTACCCGGGATTCTCGTAATGCCGCGCTTAAACCTCATCAACTCAAATAATTCCCTAGGGCAGCTCAATTTCAGCTATTACAGCACAATTTCGTTGAAGCCAAACTCTGCTAAAACACAGGTGTCTGCATTTCACCTATCGTCCGGCGAACAAAAAACTGTGTGACTTAGGGGAGCCAAGCATACACACATACAAACCTAGATACTTTATTGTATTAAATGATATCGAAGTCTTCCACGGCCCGAGTCTCTATAATGAGGGCTTCCCGGTGTTGACCGTGTCATGGTAGTAAAATATATACAGTACAAAATAAAAGTAAAATGCACAAGATATACAATAAACTCGACGTTTCGCCACTAATGTAAGCGGCTTCTTCGGGAGCAAAGAGGTAAACTGGGTGGGTACCAGAAGGTCACGGTAACTCGACGTGTAAACCACGCTAGAGGCGAAAACCTTCTGGTAGGTGGGGGGCGTCAGAAGGTCACGGTAACTCGACGTGTCAACCACGCTAGAGACGAAAACCTTCTAACTCTCTAGCGTGGTTTGAGATGGTAGGGGTTGAGGTGGTAGAGATGTTAAAGCTGGAGTTACAAATTTAGCAGACATTTTAACGATAAATACCGGTATTTGATCGAGACCCGCAGAAAATTTGGGAGCAATTTCACATATTATGTTAAAGATCTCATTTTCCGTGGCAGGAGTAAGAAAGAGAGTACCAGAGTTTAGAATGGAAAAAGGAGGCTCATAGTCTCTAACAACGGTGTCCGATGAACCGGAACCGAAAAATTCGCGAAACATTGAGGCTAAGATAAATGGGTCACTTATTTCCACCCCATCACGCTTTAGGATAAGTTCGCTACTAACTCCACTTTGTGATCCAATCTCACGCCATGTAGCTTTAGATTTGTTAGCAGAATTTATTTATTTTATTACTATTATATTGTGTCTTGGCTATTATTATATTCTCTTTTAACGACTTACTGATACTCCTATAATGTTCCCAAGATGCCCGCCTATTTACCGCTTTTCACCAGTGGTAGTAGTTTCGTACGTATTCTGCTTCCTGACGAATTGTGTCAGTATACCAAGGATTTGCTCTTTGACAGCTCTGGACCCTCCTCAGCGGAAAGCTTGCGTCAAAATAGTAGTAAAACAAATCATGGAATGCGTCTATTTGAGATTAATGCCGCCCTCACAATCCGTAACATCGATTCATGTCTCATTCTCAAGCGACGCCAAGAAAGATCCAAAACTGTCCGTGTTATACATCCTACGATATAGCGTACCAGCACTACGTTTATATTTTAAATTTAATTTCGCGTATATGCGTATATATCAGATAATCCAGGATCATCCTTTCAGCAACTCACATTACTAGATTCTATATTTCCAAAAATATTATCAATGCATTTATTGTAGCGCATGGAAAAGTCTACATATTTTACTAAGTCATAGCAACTAAACATATTTAAAAGGTCATCAGCAGCACCACTCGTGCCATCATTAAATTCAACATTAAAATCCCCACAAACCAAAACATTACCTAAATTGTTTACAGCAATATCTAAAATTTCATACAGTTTCCACAAACAAAAAACACAATCCAAAAACACATCAGACTTACCTGATGGAGATCTATATACACAAACGACCAGACAACGCGTATCATTGCTTAAGAAGCTACCGCAGCAATATTCGAAATCTTTTTCTGTTGGCTCAACATTCAGAGACTCGGGCCTCATGGAAAAGAAGCTACTAGCGTAGATAGCGCAACCTCCACGACCATTTTCGCGTCTACTATAACTGACTATCAATTTAAAGTTACAAATAGTGGCCGTTTCAATTGCACCTTTTGGAATCCAATGTTCAGTAAAACACACAAATTGTAGTTTTTGGTCATGTAGGTAGATCTCCATCATCTGCGCCTATGGTGCAAGCTTCGCACATTATAACATATAAATTGTATTTGGTTAGACTTGTCAGATAAGCATTCAGTAGTTATAGCAGCGCCCACAAGCTCAACGTCTAGATTAGTGCACCGATTATTATTTGCAGCAACGGCGGCGGCGTTGGTTTCTAAAAATTTAACGATTCTGGAACCGTCACCCTATTCACATCGTCTATTTTAACATAAGTCAAGTTACTGTAGTTAATACTAGACAACTCGTATGCACTGCGTAAAACCTTACACCAACAGTCAGCTATATATTTAAATAGCTTTTTCTTGCCTCTCATGCTAATATGAAAGCCGTCTCTACTTTTTGTGGTGATGGTCAAAAATTCATTTTGTGTATTGTATATCTTGTGCATTTTATTTTTTTTGTACTATATATATTTTACTACCATGACACAGTCAACACCCGGAAACCTTCATTGTACATTATTGTATTATTTATAATATCTATGCAGATTTTCCTTTAGCCTAATATTTGAAATAATTTCACGTATAAACGTGTGATTTTGCGTTATTTACATATTTATTTTATTTTTGAAATGTTTGGAGCTCCTGATACGGATTAGTTAGTAAAGAAGAGTACTACGCAAAATCGAGATGATAAGTTTATCTGTGTTAAAACCACTCACAGAAAGCAAGTAAACGAGTAAAATATAGTTCGTTTTATTATTATAAAATTATTTAAAGAAATTATTATAGTTTGAGATGCATTTTTCATGTTAGGTTTGCTGAACTTATGCTGCAGTCCACCTCCACGATAATTGAAATATGCCTTGCTCTTTATTGCACTCTACGCCATCTCTGAAAGCCCCAACCTTGAAAATGTGAAATTACCGAACCTGTGTCCTAAAGTCGATATATGACTTTCACAATCGTCTCAGGCTAGGAAACGTCAACGTTATATTTAAATCAGGCTGCTATATTCTGTAGGATGTAATTGCGAACTCATCTATCCACAGCAAAGGCTACATGTATGTACATATGTAAATGTAAAACTCAGTGCTCCATTCATATGAACGACCGTGGATTTTATTTAACTCGGTATTTTAGTTCGTATTATTTAAATATTAACATAAATCGACATAAACCATGAAGAAGACAATACATCAATAAATATAGAGCATTCAGTATTGTGAATTAGTATATAATTGATATTACTAACTTCCAACTTCGATAGCACTCTGTAGAAGAATTGCAGAAATATGTATATGTATGCAAACATACTGTAATTTCTTTAGTTGGTGGCAAAGGATTGTATTTTATGTGTTATTATTAAGTTCACCCTAATTGAATTCAACAACCTAGAAATACACGTTTACTATATCCCTTCTAGTTGCGCGTAGCGTGAGCTGTACCCCAACTAGCCCGCAATATATCCCACCGTGACTCGAAATGAAATACCAAATGAGTAAATCTATGGCTCAAAACTGCATTATGCTGCAAATACGAAGTAATTCCTACGTCAAACGCAAGATTAAACAAATTACTCCATGCATGCACAGCTTGAAATTAATGCGACACCATCAACGCTGTAATCGATTCATATTATCCCAGAACAGTCAGCTATTGGAAATAAAACTATTAAGTTTTATTTTGTCATGTTCTGATAAACTAGTGGATTTACTTATGTCCTTAGAAATTCCTTCCGACGACGATATCGCATGTCAATGGACGAGCTAAACGATATCACGCAAATGATACGGAAATCTTCCTCGTTATTTAGTATGTATAGTACGTAGGATATATTTAAATCGTGTCTTTGTCTCGCTTCTTACCACATCTAATTGTAAAAATCTATCTCTTTTGTGCATCTTAAGAAAACGCAGCATTCAAGACAGCATTACAAAACTGAGTAAGATATGCGATAGACAAAAATTAAAACTTACTAAAGTTCTTATGAGAATAGAAAGTTCGGCAAAAACATGCTACAGCTAATACTGCACGACGTGAAAGCTTTAAAATTAATGTAAACGTTCAACGTTAAGCCACACCATAAACTACTGTTACAAACATACAATATTTCCAACAAACTACAACAAAGAATTAAACAGCAAGAACCTGGACAAAGTTTTACCTGAAAATTGCGTAACTAATACCAGTAGTGAAACTCCAAAAACCTCTTTTAAAAAAACCATTCACGTGCCATAACGTTTTTGCAGCATCAAGATGGAACCTGCACCAATAATGCAAATGAAAGTATAAAGACCTAATTTCAACCAATTTTCGTCATTCAGTGGAAGCACAAGATGTGGAACATCCTGTACCTATTGTGAGGAAGACTTGAGACTTTCCAATAGAATTTTCATAAGCAAAACGAATAAATGGGCAATTCACTTAATCAATTGACATCTTTCTGACGATGTTGCTGTTTCAACTGAAACATGAGTCCAATGATAGCCAAACTTTTTAAAGCAGTAATGAGTACAGATACATTGCATAAGTGTGAAGATTTGTTAGTGCCAAACACATGAAAACCGAAGCATTTAACTACGTGATCTCTTAATTATAATTAGTTGGCTTAGGTACCAAAAAAGTATATCATCTCAGGAAACGGCCTGACACAAGAGGAAAGATGAAAAAGAACTTCATACATTAGAAAATAGCATTTTTCGTAGCAATCAATGAAGAAGCCGCTTTTGATAACACGTCCTTTAAAATGATAACACGCTACAACAGGCAGAAAATTCCAAGAGGTTTGCATAGTGTATGTGTTTGTGATGACCAATGCGCGGACAAATAAGGTAGTGGCCCACTAGCACAGTTGAATTGTGTGATAATTCTAGCGAAGCGCTGAAGAGATATCGAGGTGTCCGACTATAGTAGAGATTTCGCATTGGCGTGCGGCGCTACTATTACGAGCAATTTAATAAATATCAGCAAAATCGTATTTTACATTGGTTTTCTTTAATCGTTTTAACTGCTATTATAAAACACTTGTATCATTATATATTTTTCTAAATTTTTTTCAGAGAACAATGTGCGCTTTGATGATAATAGGTCTTTAAGTAGTGAAAATGATTTTTCCACGTCACAACTTGTAACAGGAGCATATTTAAAAAAAGGCACTAGTTTGAGTATTTCATGCTACATAGTTGTGTCGTCTGAAAAATAAACCAATGATATTTGTTTCAATATTTCAAAATTTGGGTTGCGGTTAATTATTGAGTCAATTTTAATTTTTAGCACTGGAGAAATCGGAGCTTCAGTACTTTTAAATTCAACTTATATATTTATAAATCTATAATTTTCCTACAGTCCTTGGTGCTTGCATCATCGTCACATAAATGCGAAACAAAATTTTGGTGGAATATATATTAAAGGATTTTACAAGGTTCCCCATCTAGTGATTATTAGCTGTCGGGATAAAGGTAGATTTGGACATGTTTCTTTAAATTGACTATCACGTTTACCAGAACTACGCCAAAACACTTCAAACCGAAATACGTGATGCAAGAAAATGCTTTTATTCGGCCTTTATAGCAACGTCTACAAACAAAACCCGGGCGACTTGGCAAGTCGTGAAGGGTTGCACCAACAAAAATAGTCAAAACAGTTTTTGTGTAGGTGACTTACAAAGTAATTTACAAAATGACGAGGCAAAGTTGGCGTATATCAATAATATCCTGATAAAGATATGTGAAGCCGCAGATAATGATAACAAATTGCACACGCAACTACTTACCCAGATAGACAAAAGCGTATATCTCTTTCCTACAACACCGAACGAAATCTTTAATATTATTAACTCATTGAAGAACACATGTGCTGTGGGACATGATGGCATTTCTGTTAAACTGCTAAAATATTGCGCTTCTCAATTAGCTGAACCGATTAGTTTCCTAGTAAATTATACCTTGGAAACAGGCAATTTCCCAGATATGCTTAAATGGTCAACGGTCACCTTAATACATAAAAAAGGCAGCAAAAGTGACATAGGAAACTATAGACCTATATCGATCCTTTCAAATATATCAAAGATATATGAAAAAGTAGTTTACAGGAGAATATACAAGTTTGTTGAAAAACATAACATACTACACACGATGCAAAATGGTTTTGTGCAGGGTAGGTCCACCGCCAGAGCTGTGTACCAGGCTATGATGGATATTTATGATGGAATAAATGACCATGGTTATGCGGTAGGAATTTTCATGGACCTTTCTAAAGCTTTCGACAGCGTTAATTACGAGAAGCTTTACAAGAAACTGCAATTGATGGGTATACGTGGAACGAGTCTGAAATTAATTGAATCTTATCTAACAGGTCGTAAGCAGAGGATATCCTCTCTGGACGGGGAGAACAACATAATCTATTCAGATTGGCAGGACATTGAGCGCGGAATACCACAAGGCTCAATACTCGGCCCACTCTTATTTCTTCTGTATGTTAACGAGCTTCCAACTCTAGTGAAACACAATACAGTACTTTATGCGGATGATACATCGGTAATCATAAAAAATAACGAAAATTTGCATAGCGATATCCAGCTAACCCTGTCTAGTTTTGAAGAATGGTTCAACACAAACAGTATGTCACTTAATATGCAGAAAACATCAATTGTACTTTTCAGCCATTATAAACAAAAATTAGAAATAACATAACAATACTATACTTACCGGGATGGAGCAAACAACTTTTTTAGGGCTAAAAGTGGATTCGCAGCTTAATTGGAAATCGCATGTCTCCTATTTGGCCTCTAAAATATCATCTTTCAACTATGCACTGCGAATTGTGTCTCAATACGTGGATGTGCACGCCAGCTTATCCGCGTATTATGCGTACGTTCATTCAAGGCTTCGATATGGCATCATCTTCTGGGGAAACTCGGTGGAAGCATCACGAATTTTTGTCCTTCAAAAATCTTGCATACGGAGTATTTTCCACCTGAAAAGGAACGCTTCATGCCGAGATACCTTTAAAAACTTTTCTATACTTACTTTACCGGGTATATACATATATGAGTGTGCCTGTTTTGCTAAAGAGAACTACGAACTTCTAAAAAATCAGGAAATCGACCATAGCTACAACACGCGCGGTCGCAAAAACTGTCAACTAGTGCTACCTCAGACTACTAAGACTATGGTGTCAAAAAGCATTACATCACAAATGATTAGAGTATACAATCACCTGCCTCTATCTATTAGAAACTTAACTTTAAAACTTTTTAAGCGACAGCTCAATCATTTGTTATCGGAAAGTGTTGTTTATACAGTCAGTGACTTTTATAATTTGAAATTTTAATGTGTTTTAAATTGTACAGTTTTGTCTAAATGTTTTTTAAAATGCTTTTTATTGTGTTTATATTCTTTATTTGACGTATTCTACGCATTTTATGTATTGTACGGAATTAAATATATATATTTGATTATTTGATTATAGAGAGACACACGAAAAGGTGCTTTTAGCAAAATTGTCGTACTTATCAAAGTATTTACATCCGAAACCTGTTCCCGAATAAATTCACAAATTCTGTGAAGTGCGTGTGCAAAGCACCATCTGATATTTGCGTAGACACTAAAAATGGTTGGTAAGTATTTTGAGCGTGCAAAATGACAACAACATGTATCACCCATCTATCTTTTATGTCCATCGTTTCGTCTGCACTTACCCATATATAGTTTTCATTCAATCTACGTTTTATAATATTCATTGTTTTATCATATTCTTTTGAATATTTTTTTTTAATTGAGGATACATCGGGAATGTCTCGCCCAGTATATATATATTTTTTTAAATCTGATGTTTGGAAGGATATTTGCCGAAACAAATGCTTCACAGATATGTTCATAAAACTCTTGTTGTGCTGTACATTCACTACATTGTTGATGTTTTTTAGTATTAACATGCTGTCGAAGTTTTTGCGTTGCTGATCGCAATAAAGTGTTTTCACAGCAAATAATACAAAATACACTATCTTGATCAATTAAAGTGAATACATTCCCAAATTCTTTTAGTAAATGTGCCATTTCAATCTTTAAAAATTCTCCACAAATGAAAACGAAATTAAAGATGATATTCTAACCATAAACGAAAAATAATTGCAATGACAAACTAAAATCAAAGAATTCTAAAAAATTAACAACACAATCGTGCAACAGAAATGCACTTATTGCTAGTAATAATAAAATCCCTGAAACTAAAAAATTAGAAAATTGACCGGCAAAGCAAGAGCAAGAGCAACTATTTCAGCTGAGCAAACTAGGACGTGTACATCGATCCTTGCTAAGTATACTACTAACAATGACAATTACATTAAGAGGAATTAATAAAGATTTTCCATTCGTTCTCACTGTAAGTAATACATAATGCATTCACCAATCCACCAATGTCATTTCAAAATACTGAATATAATACAAAATTCTCTCTTTATTATCACCAATGGTGTACGAAACCTACGGACCAATGCAAACTAGCCAGTTGTTCTGTCTACCAAAGTGAAAAACTTGCATATGCCACCAAAGCCAGATATGTGAGAGTAATCTTTGAGTAATATCTGAGATGAAGCTGTCACTTAACGAGAGTTTTTCAAAGAGCTACAACGGCTTTCTGTTGCATTCTAAAAGCTTTATGACCAAACCTGGAGGCTGAGACCAAAAGTGATTATTTATTTATTTAGCGTAAGACATTAACACCCATCAACAATTACAATTCAGAATAAAATTGCTATACTTTACTATACTGGCCAAAACCTAAGAGAAGACTAAGAAAAAGAAAAAAAATTTAGACTTCTACTTGAATCTTTGGAAATCAAAGGTGCTCTTTCCACCTGTCCAACTACCTCAGTGAAAGTACTACTAGTCAGTACGAGTGAACAAAGGAACTACTGTTCTATACGCACACTAACTACCATTATTGTACCGTTGACACTTCATTGAACTACAACCAATGTTTGATATTTTCAAACGCCAAATTAGGAAAGAAATCCAAGAAATGAAGTAAAAGAAAGTGTCTTCTTTTGTAAACTTAAGTTTTCTTAACACAATTAGTAACAGTAAATTTGTCGTAACAAATCTATAGACAAAAACACATATCGGTTGTGCAAAGTAGCATTGGACGAGTATTAAAAGAAGAGACTCATCGCAGTAGATTAATAGGACGCAATGAATAGAGGTACTCATTGTCATTAGACAAGTGTTTTTAGTAACCATTAATATAAACTGTTAAATGGTGAGAATAGAGTGATGATACACTGCGACCTGGAAGATCTATTGTATCTATCTATTGGTACTAAGCTTTGTAGAAAATCTTTTCAGAAAATTGAAGCTCCATGGCAAATCGTCTCCGATCATGTCCCAGGTTTCCGCGACTTCAGAAGGCTGAGACGTATGCCTAGCCTATCCTTTCCCGATCATTCGGCGTATGCTCCTTTTCGCTGTGCTACCCACCAAAATGTGTAGCGGAGTAAGGTTTAATACCACTTCAATAAGTACTGTGGAATAGGTTGCCCCAGTTATGCCTCCTCATGTCAATCTTTACACTTTGTCGAGATTGGCCCTCCCACTGGCCAGGTTAATTCTTTTGCTGCAAGACACTGCTTGATAGGTGATCATTGGTGTTACTATTGCTGTATACATCCAGAGCAGTATTTTTGGATTACATTTCCAATTATTTCCTGCGAAGTTGCTACAGACCATTACGGACGTTTTTGCCTTCGTTACTTCAAGCTAATGTTTGCTCGACGAAAGTTTATTATCTATAAGGCCTAGATATTTCACCTCCTTCTTCTAATCTATGTCCTGCCCATCAGTTTTTATGGTTTTGAAGCCTGATTTCCTTTTTTGTGTGAATACTATTAAAGTCTTAGTGGAGCTTATGTTGAGACCTACTGATTGGCACCAACTTCTCGTAATAATAAGTCCTCTTTGAACTATGTCACAGAGGGTATTCTCAAACTTTTACTTATATATAGATAACTATATCGTCAGCATACCCTTGACAGGATATCCCTAGTTTGATCAAATTGCATAGGAGTTCGTCTACTGTCAAGCTTCACATGAGTGGAGAGGTAACTCTCCCTTGTGTACATCCTATAGTGGCAAAAATGGTTTTATTTCCCGCCTCCGTTTCCACTATCCCGGTAGAAGGTAGCTGCGACAACCATCTAGACGTCGCACCGTCTACCCCTCGCTTGGTTAATGCGTTCTTGACAGCCTCGTGCGGAGTGATGTCGAAAGCGCCTTCTATATCTGAGAAGGCTCACACTACAGTTTCGCTTAATTTGTGCATTGTGCTACATATACCACGTTTTACTTTTGTACGGCACAACGTCCTCACAGTATCATCAGCTACCAACAAGACTGATGCTATCGCAGCATTGACCAGAGCGCAATCTTTCTACTTTCAATGGAACTTTGCAGTCCAGATTTATGTTTCTTCGTCCTTCATCCCTCGTGTTATCCCCTTGAATACTGACAAGCTATGGCTACATAAATCACTTCCTATTTCTAATAAAGAAACATGCTAAACAGCAAATAGTGCCAAACTGAGTAGAGTCATATAGTAGATATTTATTTATTTATGATACTATATTATGTTATTTCCTATGTAATTCTAAATACCTATATTTACTATGCAGTCTATACATACGAGTATATTAGATCGTTTAAATCTGTGTTTATAACCATATGTACAGGTTCTTTTAATGCTTTACTTGACCGTTGAAAAATGTATGTTATTAGAAATCCTTTTGCACTGTAACACTATCGCGATTTGTTTTACTTAAAAAACAAATGTTCCTCGCGGTTCCACCTAATACATTAGACTCTTCGTACCTTGTTTTTAACTACTACACATCTACATGATGCATAGTAATAATTTTGCCTGGTTATTTATTAGAGCTACCTAAATTAAGCCGGAGGGTTGCAACCCCCAAGCGCTCTTCTTAATCTTGATCATTTATCTTATTTAACGAAAGCATTTTTGTTAACCCGTCTTGGTCCCATACCATTCTGTACTACTGCAGCAACCTTGACTAAACGAATAATGTTCGTCCTAACATTTCACGTATAATTGGGATTAACGATTTAAATTATTTAGTGTCTTCCATGAGATAACGTGCGCACAATAATTAAATTTGTGTACGGTGTTAGTTCTTGAGCTAGCATTACAATCATTGTACTTTAGTGCATTTTGTTCAAACAAAGATTGTTTGCAGGATTATACACATTGTTTGAAAAGTCTGTTTAAAAAATTTCTGGATGTGGACATACAGCTGTTTATAAATTGAATGATGATTATGTCATTTAGCAGTTGGTCGTATGGGGTTTTGGTTAGAGTATTATATTTGGATAACTCCGCACTCAAAGACACCGCGTCACGTGATATCAGTGACCAATCAACTCGCGACACCCATATACTTAAAATACTCTACATATGTTAGATCCAGACTTGAATAGTAGATAGTTATGCGTTAATTATAATTCATAAAATGTTGATACAACCTGGTCCATTATAAGATTGATTCCCAAACTTGTTATCGCCTGTTGCAAGACGAAACAATATACATATTTTACACCGTATACTAGTCTGAATTCTTCATTCCATTCCCCAATCGTATCAAGATGTCGTAATTTTATCTGCTGGTATTAGAAGTAGCTAGAACATTGCCTAACTGGTTATTTCACTACACTTACATTTCATATATACAAGATTTCAGTGCCATAAACGACGGTTCTAAAAAAACTATTAAAAAGTTTGTCAGCAAAAATAAATAAAGAAGTGACTTCCAAAAACTTTGTCTTTGTAGTAGGTACTCAGTACTTACTTTCTTCAATAATGTAATACAGTTTCATCACAGCGAATATGTAGTTTCACAAAACAATTGATTTGCAGAAGTTTATCATGTGTTTGGTGTATAGGGTTAGTGATGTCAAGAAGAATCATCGGTTCTTTCTTTGAGCAGAGGATTAATGCAAATACCTATCAAAATATAATTCTAAATACTTTTATTGACAAACTTTATGATGATGAGCTGCATCTTGATTATTTACAACAATATACCGCTACAACCACCACTTCCCTTCTTATTAAATGATTGATTTTCTCTTATGTTAGTATGATTTGTACTTTAGTTTTTAGGTAGGTATTTTAAATAGTATTAAATATCGTCACCATTGCTTTGACATGTATCGTCTTTTTCGCTTTTCCTGAGATAGTAAATGCTCATATTTTTAAAACTTGGGAAATTTTGGAATGACCTATGAAGTTATCTCTATCTAAGTTGGGAACCTACGTTAATAATTTTTTCTGGAAAATAAAGCTTCTGGCAGAGACGAACTAGATAAGGACTCTGCTGCATGTTCTTTTTTATTATACCATCAAAACGTGCAGTGTATAGCAACTGCATATATAGGTCTGCAAGTTGAGTTAAAACTCCTCGAAAATTGTAAGTTTTTATGTATAACTGAACACTGGCAAACTAAGGAAAATCTAAAAACTCTGCATTTCCCCCGTTTCGAGCTTAAGTCATTCTATTGTCGCAAAAATGGTGGCCATGGTGGGTCTCCAATTTACATTTTGAACGAAGTAAGCACTAGCACGAATGTAGAATTTAATGAACTGGCAAATGATTTTTATTTCGCATGCTGTGGAGTCGATACAAATTTCATCTGATTGTTGTATGCGTATATAGATTCCCATGAAGTTGTTTTGACGATGTCTGTACTGCTTGAGAGATTTTACTTGATAAGATAACTCGCAAAAATCTTACAACGCTGATTGTTGGCGATTTCAACGTAAACTTGTTGGAAAAGGATAGTAAATGTGACCGGATCAAGGAAATTTTGGATTCGTTTGGGCCGGAAAATTTAATTTCAGAGCCGACTAGGATTTCAAAGACAACCCAATCTTGCCTCGACAATATCTTTCTACTTGAAGCAGGAAGTAATCACAAATTTTGTGTAACTAGTGCTGTTGTAAATTCGACTGGTTTTTCAGATCATAAAAATCAAATTGTTTCTTTGTTTATGAGGAATATGAAAAATATGCAACAATATAAACTGTTACCTATATTTAGTGAAAATAATATAAATGAGTTTTTACGTGAAATATCCAAAGAAGATTGGTCGGAAGTGTGTAGGAACAATAGAGACACTAATGAAAAATTTATTTATTATCTATTTTTTTCTGGGTTGCTTAGATATTTCAATGCTCATTTTCCAGTAAAGAAAATCTGCCGGCGGTTGGAAACCGTCTAACGAAATTGTAAATCTTCGAAATACAATTAGTTCGTTGCAGTTAATAAGCACCCGTAATATAGACTACAAAGAGACTTATACGTTTTATAAGACCATATATGATCAGGCAATTATTTAGTCGAAGCGCAGCTTTTATGATCATCAGCTACTGTCAACAGTAAATCCAAGTAGAGATATTTGACGTGTAGTTCGCTCTCACACTGGTTACACCCATCCTACTTGTTCGGACTTGAGAAATTCTTCAATTCTTTGGTATTCTCCTTCTATAAAATAAATTTAAAACATCCTGATTTGAGTAAACTGCAATATTTTCCATTATTTTGTTTATAATACATATACATAATAATGTATACTTATCTAACACAAAATATGTAACAGTCAACGTTTACAGCAATAATGTTTCCTGAAAACAATAATCTATTGTAATGTCAAAGTCATAGCTTACTAGATAAAATATTCCGCTATTTGAAAACATTAATAAATAAAATGGAAATAAAAAGAAAACTATTGGAGGTAGATATAGGGAGTGTTACAGCAAATCGATGTAGAATTGAATTTTGCGTCCCACAGTGTCAAAACATACAGGGTGTTCTATTTGAAAAAAATTAGTTTTACTACTTTAAAAATTGTTTGATATAGCATAAATTTTTGAACATCCTGTACGATATAAAGAAAAAATGTGACTACGTTTTGGTGAAACAATGTTAGTATTTGGCAGTTTTAAAATCATCAAACCTCTGGCACTTGCAGTAAGTGACAATTAATCAGTTAAATATAACGGTGTAAATGTCAATTTTTTTATAAAAATCATCATACCTTAGAAACAGTTGAAAATAGGTATAGGAAACCCTAGTTGTAATCATCATAGAATTTGATGCTGAATTCAAAAACGTAATAATATATAGAGTGTTCCATTTAAAATAACAAAATTCGTAGCGACTTCCGGCTAACCGGAAGTACAAGAAACTTGAAAATATTTTAGAAAGAGAGTAAGTACCAAATTACTGCGAAACCAAAATTTTCAAAACTAAAGTTGTTCGTTAAGTCCGAAAACTTCTAACTAGCCAGTTCCGTGGGAAACTCTGTATATATCTCGGTAGAAATAGTGCTACCGAGATATTTACTTCAGTAGCATTCTTTAACACGGTATGTAACTTAGATGTCCTAAATTGGGACAATTTATAATTTATAATTCCGTCCCTTATCATGACCGGGACCTATTTATTATTGCATCGTATTTTTCGTAAGGTTGAAATTTGACATAAAACGAAACCAGATGATTGAATAAATCGTTTTGAGCGATCCTATATAAGCAACAAACCTTTCAGTCCATTAAATGACCGTGATAGTGGTCACACGGGAATCGGCGAAGCACTAGAGTAATCGTTAATTAACCAATGGGTGTTTAGAGTCGTGAAAAAGGGGGTCAACAAAAAGGATTATACATTGAAAGCAAATCAAAACAATAGAAGCAACTAATGTTAGTCGAAAGTTATAAATAATGCACATAATTGACAAATTTAATTAAGTATCGGCTCTTCTCTTTTGTTAAAACTGGAATTGAGTCAATAACTAATACAATCTAGGAATTAATATGAAGGTTAATATGAAGCTAATATGAAGGGTGTTATGACCTCAAGTGGCCAGGATTGCAATTCGCCTGAATCTAGATGCGTTTCCTTCAAGATAGAGGTAGTAAACGTTACGGAAGAAATTTCTTGCTCAAACTTTAAAGTTATATGTAGTTGTGAAACTTTAACTACTTTACTAAACATTAGGGGAGAGCGGGGTAACTGCGCCCACCTAAGCAAACAAAATTATATATTCTAAACCCTGGGTACAATGATGACAAAATTAGAGGTTGTGGTTCCTGAAATATTGACCAATCATTGGGTTAAGTCGAATTTGATCAAATCTCAAAGAGCAAAAAAATATGGAAAAATTAAGAACATGTATATGAGCGGTATTACCCACCTGCTTGCGGGTAATAGCGCTCAGCTGTTATTAATTAAAAAAGTAAACTATCTAATTGTTGAAAACGTTTATTTATTGACAGAATGTAATTATATACCACATTTAGTTATTTGCAAAAGTCGCAAATGTATCCTGCAGGCTTGTCCACCCCATTGCATTGCTGATGGGTCCACTTGCTACATATTGTGCAGCGACACCAGATTTACTACTACGAGGCATTGTAGATCATTAGTTATCCTAAAAGAAAACAAATAAAAATTCAAATCAGAATCCTACATAATGCGGGTAATTCCACTTACTGGGCGGTATTACCCTCGCCAAGTGAGCGCCATTTCCCCCTGTTTACAACTATTTGCATTAATTTTTTTCTAATCTAACCTTTAGACTTAAGAAGAAAGTTTATGTAGGCACTTAATGAAAATATCATACTAAATCCACGGGAGAACAAAGCGCAAATTTATACAAAGTTTATTGAAGTACTTACCGTTTTCTTGTCAACAATTTCTTCTAGCAAGACGGTTGAAATACAACTTTTTCAAATATATCACGACACACTACAAAACACAGTTTTTAACTGTCGGCACTGTGTTTAGTACAACGGCAGCTAAGTTGCGCCACGGTGTCGTTTCTAAATATTGAGGACTTCACACAAAACGATGATGGGCGCAATTACCCACTGAGCGCAGTTACCCCGCTCTCCCCTAACCAATAATAGATATAAATACGAAATAAGTCAGACAGAAAAATAGTACAAATAAATCAGTGCAAAACGAAAGTGTAAAACAAATGTGCAAATAAGAATTACTGAACAAGGTAGCATTAACGAAGTACAACACAACACACTAGCAGAATCGCTGCCGGGAAGAGTATTTGGTGTTTTATTGGCGATATAATGGTTTTTTGTTTAACCTTTTAATTGAGAAATATCTACCAAGAGCCTTGCAGAAAAGATATTCACTTTAACAACTAAAGCAGTTATCTAAAGGTGATTTAAAACTCTCTGACACTAAAGATTTTGAGATATTGTTTATCAAACAACCCAACGTAAAAAATCACAAAGTCTGTCAGATAAAAGTACGACTACTTGGCTTTATATAAATGCAATAGGTATATATGTATGTATGTATGTATGTACATACATACAGATAATATGCAAAGGATATCTGTGCTTGACTACATAAGTGAAAATCGAAAATTCATCACTTCTCTCCTGCAAGAAACGCCGTTCACATGCACACACGTTACATCATCACTTACCAACATCTATCTCTATCCGAAGCAGCGAATCAGCTTCGTCTCCCCTAGCAGTCGCTCAGTCGCACACCCTTTGCAGAATCACCTACATATATTAATACGGAGTCATAGAATTCGACCGGCAATGCGGATAAATCATCGCCAGCACCTGCGATTAACTCGGAAGGAGAGGAATATTGGGATGTCAGTGCCATGAATATTAATACGCTATATCGTTTTCTGTCAACCTTTTTCCACGTAGATCTACACGCGGCTTCAACGTGCCTGTACCCTGCAAAACTTATACCATCTTTCCTATTCCTTCTGTACATCTAAATATCGATATCGTATATTTTACTACTGTACCGGTGGTGGTTGATATGTCGCTCATTGCGGATGTAGTTGTGCGTTCTCGTGATTTGTCACCTTGACGGTATGAGTATGACATGCCAGAGAGAACGTTCACGTCGAATATTCGCATAATCCGTCACACCACATTCGGAAAGCCTGCGCGGGTTTCAATTAGAGACAACATTCGGCGCGTAATCATAAATAAATCAGAGCTAATGTAAACGTCGGATTATATGTGTGTATAGGTATAGGTATATGCCTGGTGGTAGCAGTAGAATAGGGGATGCCGCGTATTTTCATTAGATGATGCCTAATCCGCAAACGATGCGTGATGTATAAGGTAGAAAAAATGTTTGATGTACTTTTCGTATACACGGAACATGTGCGTATAATCAGATTTATTGAAAATGACCATTAATTAATGAAACCTTGTTGAAATATCATCCAATTAAGTCTATTGATCCCGCATATGCACCTAGATCATACTGCCTTTGTAAACCATCGAAGAGAGAATGTCATATCCAAACGTACCTGACCAAACAACGATTATACATAACATAAAATTCTATTGTGTCCATTTCTAATAAAAGAATTATATTATGATAAATAAAATACACACATTAGTTCCATATATGTACATATGTATAGTAGAAATCACGAAAGTTGAGCCCACAATTTGATGTATCTAGTAACGACACACATTTGTAAAGTTGTTAATCAAGATACTTTAAAAGATAAAGATAACAATATAAACGTATGTCATTCGTCCGTAACATATCGGTAAGACCGACGTTTCATTACTCCAGCCTATTTAGTAATGTACAAGACAAAGAAAGAAATACAACAAAAATGAGATTTCTATACCAACAACAAGTAGCCAACTAAGAGACGTAATTTGATTAACATTGTTCTACCGTTTTCGGAATGTCAAATATTAATATTATTGACATTGATTGACATTATGTCAGCTCACGGAAGAACTTTGCATTCACAATCTCGGCAATTAATATTGAACTTGTTGCAATATTCTAATAAGGAGAAGCAAAACCATGGGCCTTTATTGCCATTATCAGCGGTGCAAGAGGTAGAAACTCTTATTACACTTATTACTATTTTCATATTACCTATTTTGCTACAGAGTAGCAGATGCTTTAAAGATTAGTGTGTCTTCGGTAAAAAGAATAAAAAACCGTAAAGAAAGAAACATTGTGCCGTCTATACAAATAAAACATGTTTAATTGTTGTTGTTGAAGCGTATAATTTCTGATTCATCACTTACCCATTAAATTTATTTCTTCCTCGCTTGCGAAAATTTTAATTGAAATAAAAATAAATTATTTGAAATTACAAACAAAATTCATAATAACTGATTTGTCAAAACGTAAATTATCTGTTATTTTCTTAATTATAAAGGTGTTTTTTAAAGTAAATGATATCAATAATGTAAGTGTAAATTGACATTAACCTTATACTTTGACATTTCGTTATGTAAGTACGCGCCATAGCATTTTTAAAATATCCGGAAGTACGATATCTAATATGAATCAGAAGTACTGATTTAATTCATACGTTAATTTTTTGATGACGCAGGGCTCATCTTTCGTGATTTTGACTATATATAAGGATACTTTGAAATCGCGCAAAATAAAAGAACGGGCCGAAAGATACTTGCAAATCAATACTAAATATAAAATGTTGTGGAGCTATGTGCCCGTACTAATGAGAAAATATTTTTTGTTTCGTTGAGTACCGCCCTGACGCATCTAACATACATACATATGTACATACATGACTCCATGAAAAGCACCAATTATCGGTATATATTTTCCGCTCTGTTTACATTTTGTTTAGTATCCACTTACCATTAGCTGTGAATGTATCTGTTTACCATGAAAGCGTACACGAATGTCAAATGTACGATATGATTTTGATTTTTGGAGAACAGAACGTTTCCTAAATCGCGTGCAAAGATTAACGGAGCTAGAACTTCCCCGCCGAGCTGCCCTCTGCGATTGGTTTCAGCGCAGAGAAGTTCAACAGCCGGATCTCGCTTCAGTAATTTTCTTCGCTGACGATTATACGATTACTAAAAATGGTCTTTTCAATTACCACAACATTCACCATTAGGCATACGAAGATCCCCACGATGTACAGCACGGTTTCCCGCAAGTTAGATATACGTAAATGTTTGGGCAGGGTTGGTAGGCTATCAATTACTGGGACTACAACGATTAAATGCGAACATATTTACACGGGATGCACTACTGGAGTATTTGGATTGGCGATATGACAAAATGAAATAAAATAGAAATACATCATTTCAGATATAACCACATTTTTTATATTATCTTAAAGTATAATCGATAACGTTTATGTTTTGAATAGCACTTCGTTTAAATGTCCATCTCGACTTCGTGTAAACCATAGACTAACAATCTTTTACACATTGACAAGATTAATGTTTACGACCTAGTGTCGCCCGCAGCGCTGTAAAGCGCCAATTTCAAATGTAGGGGGTTAATTTTAATTTCATTATTGTCAATAAAAATATGAAGACTAAAAAAAGAAAAACTATATTTATTGTTGAACACATAATATTTATTGTATCTTAAACTTTAAAATAAGAGTACTTTCAATTTAATTGCAATATAATATTAATGACAAGACAAACTAGGTATAAATATAACATAGGGCAAACGGCGACACATAAAAATTCCAATCCTTTTCTACTAAAAATTTGTCCATAAATATTTTAACCGCTCCAATGTAATTTGCCAAATTATAATAGATGGTGGGATATGATCCGGTTTATTATAACTAAAAATGGATTGACTTCAGTACTCGTATGGCTTCTTCCCAAAATTGTAAGTGTGGGGAAGAATTGGTAACAGCACACAGTGGCGGATTTACCATAAGCGGCCAGATATTAGGGATGGCCAAGCGTTGCGAAAAATATACTATTCTAGACTAAAAACGCTCGTTCGCTGGCTATACGCGTGATGGTGGCGACATACTCGGGGCGGCTGATCCTACACGGCCTAGGGCGGCCAAGACTCCGCCACTGACAGCACATCGTAATGTTTTGCCATGTTCTGCTTTTACAGTTGGTCCATTGACACTGTCAAAAAGTTTATCTAGAAAAAGTAGCAAAAGGGAGCATTAAAATCATATATTATATCAATGAAATATTAAATCTTAGATCAGAAGATAATCATCCTTCCGCTTGGAAATTTTTATTTTTTCGGCAGGCACTTCTAAATTAAAAGGTCCTGGTATTGGTATAGCAGGTAAAATAAGTTCTGCAGATCTTTCAACAGAGTCAATACTTGAAATACAATAATTAGTTGCAGTTAAAACATCTACCTGAGTAATAAGTAAACAGATAACCCATCACCTTTCCTCTTCTATACAAACTTTTCAATAAAATATGAATACTTACCCTGTGTAGCAGGTAAATTATTAACTTCTTCAGTTTCTTGAATAGATTCATCGATGCCGGGACCTGAAATAAAATACTTAATTGTAATTAAAAAAGATTCTATTAGATATATATTATTTACGTGATAAATATTGAAAAGGAACACAATACACTTTTAGATAATTTTGGTTGTAGTGTGACTAGAATTTTGCATCGTCACTAAAATTCATATCGCATATCCTGGAAGTCTTTCTTACATGGTCCATACCTTTATCCAATAGGGTGGTTCTTCCAATAAGCGAAAGCCATTTACTAAAGCGCTACAAAAACAGAAAACGTATATTTTACAAACACACTACTGTACTTAACTTGGAAAGCAAAACCAAATCCAATATGTGTAGAAAATCTAAAAAACTAAGAAAAATATACATACCTCAGGCTCTTTAGGAAAACTGTGAAGTGTAACATCTTTATTTGTTCATTTACAACTTTCAACACAACACTTAAATACCATTTTGTTATAGTTTTAATTTGTAATAGCAGCAAAACCAGAAAACTAATCAACTCGCACAAACAAATATAAAAAATGAAAGCAGTAACATGGCAGTAACCATAGCAACGTGTCAATGAAGTGAAGTACGCAGTGAGTACGCAACGATAGTGGCGCCGCAGACGACACTAGGTCGCAAACAAAAATAAGGTTACGCTTGCGTTAACAAAATCCCGTAAGCATGGTGTACACGAGTGAATCCGACGAATCCAATTTTCAACGACTTTGTGCAATAAATCGGGTATAATGTCACGAATGCAGCGTTCAATGTTCAATCTCAAAGCATCAACTGTTTGTGGCCTGTTTGCATAAACCTTAGATTTGAAATAATCAAACAAAAAGTAATTTAAAGGAGACAAATCGCAGCTTCTTGGAGGCCAGGGAACAGTTGAATTCATTGAAATTATTCTTTCTCCATACTTTTCTTGCAGTATGGCGATAGTTTCATGAGTAGTGACATGTAGCGCCGTCTTGCTGGAACAACATATCTTCCAAATCAAGCGCATCCAAATTTGGCAATAAAAAATTTGTCAACATCTGTCGGTATCGTTCACCTTCACTGTAATTGAATCTCCAACCTCATTTTAGGAAAAAAATGGTCCAACGATACCACCATACTTTAAACCACACCATACAGTTATCTTCACGGGATGCGAAGGCTTCTCGTGAATCTGCTGATTTACGTAACCACTTAATCAAAAATGAGCTTCATCTGAAAAGATGACTTTTTCCGCAAAATTGCGATCCCTCTCAAGTCGTTCTAAACTCCAAGCAGCAAATTCGCGGCGCCGACGATGGCCCAGTGGCTTAAGTTCTTGGGTCAAACCAATCTTATACGGATGTAAATTTAAATCTTTTTGCAAAATTCGTTGTTGTTTTTTGCTCTTACTTACGGTGTTTTTACATCGTGAAGAGTAAAATTAGTTTCAGATTTCTTAACGATTATTTAGACTAGAGTTATCGTAAGGTGCGAGAAAAGTGTTCACTTAAGAAAGACGATTTTCGTAAATTTTTTTGAAAATAACCAAACGTTCTTGGAGCGAGTATTTATCCATAATAAATTCCTAAAGTTTACTGAACATAAATGACAACTAGTAACAGGTATAACTTTATTTCCATGGTTACTACATTAAAAAGTCATATTATTCTCATTGGAAAACCCTTTATTAAAAATAAATTTCTTTTTTCATTTTCAGTTACACATTTATACGTAGCTTTCAAATTCGCATAGTTTAATACCTATTTAAAGGTGACCCTGCATAATCTTCTGTTAGTTAAATACGATTGGTACTCAATACTCTCTTAGAGTACTCATTGATTGATTCGTTCCTTCTTTACTTTCAGAAAGTATTCAAAATCCGATGCAGAAAATTCCAAAACTTTATAACAAATGACAATTTGCAACGTGTAAATACGAACATTTCGTATTTAGAAGTTGCTTACTTCTAAAATGACGGTTAGCTTTGTACGACTAGACTAGTTAGACAACACACAAAATAACCTTGTAGTTGTAACATACATGAAGAGTGCTAAAATATTTAATTAGTTCCATTTCTAGTTTCACCATAAGTGACGTTAGCGTTCTAATTTTAAACATACACTTGCGTTGCAATAGCCTGAATATTGGAGATACTAAAAAAGACAATCAAATAGCAAATGCATCGGTATTGAACTTTTCCTGGTTTGATTTAAAAAAGTCAGCAATATTGAGTAATTGGGAAATTGGCAAACAGAGAAAATACAAAATCTATCAAGAATTCAAGAAATAGTACGAAATTGTCAAAAAGTAAATTAGAAAGACAGTGATTATATAAATTCCTTCGCTGCATCTGTTCGATGGAATTTCAGCGCAATAGTCAGTAATGTAGAAAATGAGAAATTTCAGTTTCAAAAATATGTTCTGGCTTGTTGTACTAAGAGTTGAAAGTTCTTCTTCTTCTTGTTCGTCAAGTTCTATTTGGTAATATTCGTCTTTTAATCCAATGTAGGAATTGCGTAAAAATTTCTTTTAATTGCTTTATTGAAATCGTATGGATCTAAGCATAATCTTTATGACTTATCTGACTTTTCTATAATTACAATACTATTTACCCATTCGCCGGAATTTTTTACCTTTTCCATAATTTGTGACGTCTCTAATTCATCTAATTTAGCTTTGAATTTATCTCTCAACCCTAATGGTATCCTCCTTGGCTGCTTTGTCACTGGAGTATACTGTTCTTTTAAACTAATGACAGTTTTCCTTAAATTTACCCAACCCTTTAAAATTGTCTATAGTTTCATTTACAAACTTTTTTATTTCTGAACTCGGACCTACTTCATCTATTGTGTTTATGAATCCTAATAATTTTGGAGTTTTTAGTCCCGAAATTGCTCATAAATCTACATCTGTTACATAAAATTTGGTTGCATTTACTTCTCTTTGACCAAAACTACATTTAAATTTATACTACCTAACGTTTTGATATTTGATCCTCCAAAAGTTTGTAATACTACATTTGATTTGTCTAATTTTACATTTTTAAAGTATTTGTTATATAGAAATGGCAGAATGTTTACCTCTGATCCTGCATCTATCTCAACTTTAATGGCCTTGTTATCTGCTCCAATATTTTCATACCATACAGATATACTTACATTTAAGCTACTTGCAATTACGAGTACTAAACTGCAAATACTCAGTTCATCGTTTTCTGATTCTTTATCTGCATCAGTGTTGTCCTCTTGCACTTCTTTAATATTTCTGATCCTACAGGCCCTTGCAAAATTATTTAAAATTCCATCTTTCGTACACCTTCGTCCGTATGCCGGGCATTCTTTTGCTCCTTGTCTGATTTTACACCTTAACACGTGTTTACATCAATTTCTTTTCCACGCTATTTTGACGTTTTTCAAATTTCCCGCGAACTTTTCCTTCCTCTTTTCTGTTGTTTTCATTTTTTATATTCTTATCTCTATATTTCCTTACACCATGGACAGCTTATGTTTATAATTCTTCCACTTACATCTTCGTCCTTTCCGCAGTTCTGCATTCGTTTTCTGTCCTTTGTAAATCCAAATCTTCTTTTCTTGACAGTCTTTCTTCTAAACTGTTATCTCTTACTCCCAAAACTATTCTGCTTCTTATTAATGACTCCTCCTGTTCTTCAAACTCACAGGCTAATGCTAATTTCTTTAATTCAGTTACCAAATGATCGAAAAATTCATTTTCTTCTTGTTTCAATTAAAAAACTTAAATCTTTCGTAATTCACATTTCTCCTTGGTGTCATATATTTCTTAAATGCATCTACCACTACTTTATACTTCAGTGCCCCTTCATCACTTAACTTCAACGTATTGAAACTGTCAACAGCTTCCTCTCCGATAGCATTTAATAATAATGCAACTTTGTCTTTTCCAGATGCAATTAAATATATTTCAAAATTTTGTTTAAACTTCTTAAACGCTGGTAGCTTCACATCCATTTTGTATTCTATAAACTTTCTAAACTTCTATACTTTTTTTCTAAACTTGGAAAGTTTCTTAAACCTTCATGATGTTTACATACATCTTCGCTACATGACATGGCCCCTCCTGTAGCAACATCTACAAAACTACCATTGCATCTTGTTAACGCCATCTATTATCTCATATATATAACAACCGTCATTACATAAATATTAATACTCTACAATCGAACAGAAAGATATGGATCTTCCTTAATCACACAATAGGAAAAAACATGAGTAATTTGGGCATTTCTTCGCAGATTGGTGGACAAGGACAATATTTTTCTGAATAGTTTGTAGAATTCTTCTCATAACAGGCAAAAAAATTATAGATACACATTTCTCGTATCAGCAGCGAATGGCTTGTACAACTGCACCTATTAGAAGTAATACATTTTCCTTTGCACTTACAACTGAAATGGAAATATTAAATGCAGTAAGTAGTTTAAAGATGATAAATGCAGTTGATCTGGATTGGATATCAACATACTTTCTTAAACTATTGGGCCCAATCATAGTTAAACCATTGGCCTATAGGATTAACAAATCTGTGGAGAATCGAATATTCCCAGACTTACTGAAGATGGGTAAAGTGCTGCCAATACCCAAGAAAATAACTCACATCACATATATTATATATGTATTACCTAGTTAGATGATATTGGTAAAGTAATTGAAAAAGTGATATGTGAGGTGATAAGAAACTTTCTCTTCTCTTCTCTTTTCTGTCATTATTAGCTGGACATAGATGGATTTTACTCAGGACACATACTTACGGCTGCTTGAACGATGGAAAGTTCTCTGTTCTTTGATCTGCCCAAAGCATTTGATTGAATCGATAGAAAATGTCCTTGTGAAAGCTATATGCGGGTGACTTTAGTGATAAATTCCTAGAATAGTTACAATCCTATATGCATAGTCGGCAGTTATATGATGAAATGGGTGGTTTCCGGTCGAATTGCTGCGATATGGAGCTGGGTGTGGTGCAGAGTCTGCAGTGGGTCCAGTTATACTTTCTCTCTTCATAAATGATTTGTCAGCAAGTATAACTGTCGGTAAAGTTTTATTATATGCAGATGACAGTACTATAATAGTGGAGTCTGAAAACAGAGCTGAATTAGAATCATTTTACAAATTTAATAATATTGTTGATATCTAACTCAACGAATCAATGCAAATTATACCCGGCACCATAAAATCTACCTCCCTTCAATACCTACCAGTGCTGGCTGAATATTCTGTCTTCTGAATTGCGACACAAAACCGCACTGTTGGAGGAATGGCGGAAGTTCTGTAATACACATTGCTCTCCATCCACCAAGATTGTTTCGATAGAACCTTCAGGTTAAAATGAGGAAAGCTTCCATGAAAACTTAGTCAAAACTCATTAATGAGGATTTCAACTAGACTCATGCTTGGAGGAAAGAGTGTGCGATAACCAATCCAGATGGTCTGCACCTAATAATAGATCCAACGGAACGCCCTCCAGAGTTTAATCTCAGTAGAAGGGACCACTATTCATAAATGATTTGTCAGCAAGTATAACAGTCGGTAAAGTTTTATTGTATGCAGATGACAGTACTATCATATTGAAGGCTGAAAACAGAGCTGAATTAGAATCATTTTGCCAATTTGTCGGATTTAATAGATGGCAAAAACACAGTGTGATAAAGCAACGATTCTCTATAAATGTGGGAGATTTGGTCAAGAAAATGTCTAGCAAAATAGCCTACTGCTAGCTGTAAATAAATCAAGTAATCGGACAAGAAATACACATTGTGAATCGTTCAATTAGCCAGAGGTGGATATAGATGCACTTGTGGTACGTCTCACTAGACCAATATCCTTCTTCTGTTGGAAGAAGTTATAAAGTCATTATATGTCACAGTAATATTACCGCAGAAAACAAAATCTGTCGACATTCTGTCAATATGTTTAGTCAATGTATTCGCATAATCTTTGGATTTGACCTTGATTTTTAGTTGATACTTCCCTTAGAAGCGTACCAATGGGCGTCTAATTTAGCTGTATCTTTAATGGTTTATTCTTTCATGACTTCACATGTCCTTCACATCAGATGGGTTGAAATTATACATCTCCGAGTAAATTCAATTTTGGCTGAAAACCAACTCAATTGTGCAAACGTTGTTTAACACGCTGTATGATTACTCGACCTACCAGAATCACTGAAGCAAATATAGAACTGCTCTACTTCTACTTCATGCTTTGTTTGCGTTTATGCTTATATATGTATGCGAAATGAAAAAGCACATATAAAATATACTTTTGCAATAGAGGTAGTAATGTTTTTCTACAATCTGCTTTACAGCGCACATTTTTTCACAGAAACTTTCACCATAACGCTTCGCTAAATTGTAACCGAGAATGAACGTAACTGTGCGAGACGTGAAGTGCGGCTATTAAAATTTTCACTGGTACAGTTTGGCAGACCGCACAGGCAAAAATTTGTTATTCAAAATATGTATCTCTGTTACTAGGACTACAATGGAGAATAAATACAATATCGTATGGTAAACTGAGAGCTGCTTGATAGTTTTGACAATTACCTTATTGTTTGTTTTTATTTACGAGAACAAAATATTTTTATTTCATATAAGCAATATACGTCTAAATTGCTACTCTGTTTTCAATTTAAATTTGATTTTGATGATGATTTGATATTGATAAATGCGAAGTTAAAGCTATAAAATTTTAATTTTATAAAACTGTATCAAAAAAAGTCAGCAACTGTTTAATAAAAGACATGTATGAAGCGTTAGTCTTACGTTAACATATTATAATTCACTATGTGGTTACAACAATACCAACAATGATAGAGAGGGTGTATTGGATAGAGCGGATGTCAAAAATGTTTTTCTAATGTACAACACCAAAGAGATAGGCACATTCCACTTTGCCAGATGGGAACGGGATTATAACGCAGACCTCTCTCCTATTTCCAAGGGTGAACACGACCCGCCTCTACTGCAAACGGAGGGTGCTTTCGGAATTCCCGAAAAGCCAACATAGATCAGTAAGCCTAGGTACCTATAGTAAGATCTATTCTCACCTCCTTGGAATTTGGGAAATCCCACTTTGTGGGTCTCCTTCTTGGAGTGGCAAAAAAGAAACATCCGAAGAGACTACCGGAAGTCATATGTCCCTGGATGGAGGCGGAGGTGTACGACACTCTATGAGGATCATAATATTACAAGCGACGCAGATATGGCAGATGAGCTGATAGCGATAACAAAGAAAATCTAAATTTCCAGTAAAACGGCATGGTCTCATCCCAAGAATCAAAGAACTTCCTCCGATGTTTAATCCGTCTTTGTTCTAGTTTTTTATTTTGGAAATTTTTGATAATTAGTGTCTTTTTGAATTCATAGTAGTGCAAAGAAAAGACAAATGATACATTTCTTGAAAATTCTGAAATTATAAGCAAATTACAGCATGTTCCAAATTTGGAACTATGGGCACGGAATGGTGCATAAACTTTTATGACAAAATTAATTAAAAAATCGTATGAGAGGAAAGTTTATTATAAAAAATGCAATAATATAAATTTACAAAATCTTTATTATATACGGATAATATACAGGGTGTATCAGCGAGACCGTTCATTAGAAGCTTATGGAGTAATGGCCAAAATATAAATTTGAAAATTCAGAATTAGATATAATCGATTGTGGTCTCTTCAACTCAAATATTTTTAGATTTCTAGAGCTTTCGGTTGTAGCAGAAATATATTTTGTTATTTTTATATTTTGGGCGTTTTGTAGTTATTCGATTATTTCTAAAAAAATTGCTACAGCAGACATTTATTCAAAAAATTTTCAAAAAAACATTCGATTTTTCGAATACCAATTTACGATTCATAATATGCTTTTTAGTATGCATGCATCATAAACCAATCAAAACACACCCATAAGCGTGCATAATCGGGCTTTTATCGCACGCCGTGCGTATAAAGGTTGCTTTGTAACAACCAATCCCAAGCGTTTAATAGTACAGTGAAATGTCGGGAAATGTCAAATGACATATAGGTACATTTCGCTCGATAATATGTATTGGAATTATTGATTATTGATTTGAATTACTATTTGGACTTTGCAGGTATTAAACTTAATTCAGCTTCAGCAGCTAGTTTTCTGTCGACATTATTAATACAACAATGATGTTTAATAATTAAGTGAAATGTCAAATGACATAATATAGACACATATCACTCGATAAAATGTATGTAGTGTACAACATAGAAAGATTGTTGCGGCTATCATGGACCTTACTTCAGCGTATGACACGCTCTAAAGACGTGAAATGATCCTGAAATTTCTAACTTTTATCAACTCTCAAACACTTGTCAATTTATTGAACAATATGCTGTCCAATCTATTTGGTGAGATCCACTTGAATGGACAAAGTATCCGTAAATATAGACTTAATGATGGTCTACCACAAAGTCAGTCTTGGCACATTTACATTTAATGTATATATATCTCCTCCAAGCAATGGGGATGTATTAGCCGCCTGGCAGGCTCACGTAGGCTTAAACGAGCCTCATATAGTACATATGGGTCAGATTGAGTCTCCAGTCCGGGCACAATGAACTTCAAAATCTCTACGCAATTCGTAATTTAATATTAACTTTATAGTTATTAATAGACTTAATAAACTATTTTACATTATCACCTTATGATGCAAAACAGGTTTATTTCACAACTTAGCTTACTAAAGACAGATTTAGGGTACTGCTAGTAATATCTTAAATACTATCTTGGTTATCTCAGATTATAAAAGTGAAAAATTCCTACAAAAAATAATTACATTTACCTTTTTACCAAATTTAAAAGTTTTACTTTGTGAAAATCCCCGGTTTATAATTTTCAAAACGCAAATCTAGAGAGCACACAAACAAAAGTAAACAACCATAACAATACTCTTAATAGGTAGCCTATCGTCTCTTTCCATCATTTTTATCCGCAAATCTTTTGTCCCATTATTACTACCGCTCTGTTCGGAGAATTTATCTTATTTTTTGTTTGTTAATTAAAAGAATAAAGCCAACCGGTGCGGTTTTAATTAAAATTGCCATTAAAGCAGTACTCTTCTAAACACGCCGCACAAAAGAATATTATCACATGAATAATCAGTAATTATCTCGCGGGAAGAAACTTCTTTAAAAAGTCGGCTCTCTTGACTCGCCTCTGGTAGAAATCTACAAACCTTACACAACTACAAATAAAAACAGAAATGCGACGACGCAAAACGACAAGAGTACACACACCTACAACCATCACTTCCCTACTACGAAATATCACACCCCTTCCCATTAAAAACTGACACTACACTCTCTTTCCCTTCTTTTCGCTTTCTCTGGTGTTTAATTTTTTAAAACCAAACCGCTACTACCCAAGTCTCACTGATGAATGAGACAATTAACAAAGTGTAACTTTAATGTAACAAAAAAAGGAAAGAAAGAAAAAAAACACAAGGGAAGAGAAATAAAGACTTTTGACATTTAAAGAGGCTTTTAATTGAAAAGCTAGAGCACGCGACGTGGTATACACAAGCCCGTTCTATACTCCGGCATTTCTCTTCTTCCTTCCGGACCTTCAATCGAAATTCATCAATTTTGCAAGGAAATAAAGAGTTTAACTCCCGGCTTTCTTGTGTGTTATTTATGCCATTACACGCGGGAGAGACGTCTCTCTCCCTCGCTTGCGAATCTCTTTACGATTTTCTTTTACCCTTGTATAATCTACCGATACGTCGCATCGCCTAATTAAATAAAGACTCTAGGGGGAAGAAAATAAGCTGAAAAGAAGTTATCCATGCTATGAAGAAAGAATAATTCGAAGCTTATTGTTGCGACGTAAAAAGGAACACATTCTTCTACTTACTTAACAATTAACGATTTGAAAATTGCACGCTTTGATGTATGCTCTAAGTAATTTGAGATCATCCTGAAAGGTAGACGGAAGTAAAAACTGTATAAGCAAACAGTTAAATAAAACACCATAAAACTGGCTTACAATCAGAGCAATCAACTGGTTGTTGGAAATGAATAGTATAGTATGATGTATCAGAGTTTATTAGTGCTGCAAATATCCGACAAAATTAAGATCCGGATATCCGGACCCAAAACTATCCGGATATCCGAATCCTTGGATCCGGATTTGCTATCCAAAACCTCAGATCCGGATCCACTATCCGAAACCTCGTATCCGGATCCGCTATCAGAAACTTCGGATCCGGATCCGCTATCAGAAACCTCGGATCCGGATCCGCTATCCAAAACCTGGATTGAGCAGAAAGGTCCTCACTGCAAACTTTTTTTTTTGTTTGGAATTAACCGATTTGTGCTTCATAATTGTTACTTCATATAATAATAATAATAATAATATATTTCGTTCTATATATACATACTAATGTGTAGAACAAGTCATAAAATATATATAAAATTGTGCAAACAACAACAAATACGCAATATAATAATATAATATCAAGCATATTATACACAGACAAATTTAAAACACATTAAAACTTACATCAATTGTACACACCGTAAGTGCTCTCTAAAGTTTTAGTTCAAAAAACTCTTGAATATTATATAGAGGTTTTTGTAACAAATAATTTTTTAGTGTGTGTTTGTACTTGAGAAATGATAGCGCTTTTATAGGATATGGTATGTGATTATAAATTTTTATGCACTGATGTAAGGCAGTTTTTTGAATTTTACTTAAGTGAGTCGGTGGGGGCTTTAGAAAACCATGTGCGGTACCTCTGGTGTTGTGATTATGTATAAGTTCATAACGCTTAAACACATCTCTGTAATTACATCTAACAAACAGTGCGCACTCCAAGACAAAAATAGCGGGAAGTGTTAGTAACTTATAGTTTTTAAAAATATCCCTACACGAATCACGCCTATTCATACCAAAAATTGCGCGTACACAGGCCTTCTGCAATACAAAAATCCTCTCAATGTCTACCGAATTCGCCCAAAAGATCACACCGTACCTCAGATGAGAATATTCATTAGCGTAGTACGCCTTAAGGGCAGCATCAGTGTTCACACTGCGACCGATGACTTTCAAAGAACAACACGCCCTACACAATTTAGCAGCTAGATGATCGACGTGGGATCTCCAGGACAATCCTGAATCCAACCTCCAGCCCAAAAAGGTAGCCTCGGCAGAGCAGGTAAGCACTTCCCCACCGGTGTTAACACTGATGTCATGTGTACCGCGCGTGAAATTCAATAATTTTGTCTTTTGTAAGCTTAGTTCTAAGCTGTGGTATTCGAACCATTTCTGCAGCTCAGTGAAATTGGTTTCTAAGGTTACAGCCAGATCAGAACTATTTTTTATACGTGTGACTATTGTTGTATCCTTGTTTATGTATCATCCGCAAACATGACCACCAAATCTGACACAACTTCCGGAAGATCAATAACATACAATAAAAACAGCAGAGGTCCGAGAATAGAACCTTGAGGGACTCCATTCAATGTCTGCAACCACTCAGAGTGAATCACGTTCCCCCGCTCATCATAGCCCGTAACACATTGACTTCTATCTGACAGATAAGATTTAATCCAAATAAGGGACAGTCCTCTAAATCCCATTACTTCAAGCTTTTGAAGCAGTACCTGATGGTCGACGCGGTCGAAGGCTTTAGACAAGTCCATGAACACACCAACAGTGACGTCACCATTCTCCAACCCCACCAAAATCTCTTCCACTAGCTGGAACATGGCACGTGATGTAGACCTCCCCCTAACGTAACCATTTTGTTGATGATTCACCATGTCATGTTTATGTATAAAGTCTTCAATTCGTTTGTAAACAATTTTTTCAACAATTTTTGAAATATTTGATATTAAAGCAATCGGTCTATAGTTTTCAAATTCTGATTTTTTCCCTTTTTTATGTATAGGTTTTATCAACGTATACTTTAACTGCTCTGGAAATATACCTGTTGCTAATGATAGGTTTATAATATGTGCTAAGGGGACGGCCAAAATGTCACCGCAATACTTGAGCACATTCACCGGTATACAGTCTGGGCCCACCACTGCTGTGTCCCTTAAACTATTGATTGTGTCGATTACTTCATATTGGTCCGTAGGATACAACAAGAATGTATGAGAAATGCTCTTAAGTTTGTGTTGAATTTGTGTTTTTTGTCTATCTTTTTTATTTATTTCAATGAAATATCGATTCATATCTGTCAGTAGTGCAATATTGTCTTCATCGTTCTTGTTTAAGTCATGCTGAAGTGCTTAAGTCAAGTTGAAGGGCTTGCTAATATTTTTTCCCTGTATTGTATTTATCACTTCCCATGTTCCTTTAGTCACATTATTTGCATTTGCTATATGCTTTGCATACGTCCGCTGTTTTGATTGTTCTATTTCGCGTTTAAATATTTCTTATTTATTTAGTAAAACCTTATATTTGTGTTTCTCTTCAGACCAAATAGCTTTTGTTCCCGATTTTTCATTTTATTTATTTATTTAACATACCAATAAAGTAGTTATTTTCTTCTTAAAACGTTGTACATAGCAATATATATTAGCTACTTATAATATTAATTAATAATATTGATTTGTTTTATTATTTTACAAAGCAAAATGTTGGAATGTAAAACATTTTTTCTTTACTATTTTTTTTAATGTTAGCGAGAACGCGCGAACAAAATAATCTTATTGACACAAGCCTCATAAAGAATGCAAATTAGATGATTTTCAATAGCAGATTCGGATGTAAGGTTTTGGATAGCAGATCCGGATCCAAGGTTTCGGATAGCAAATCCGGATCCGAGGTTTCGGATAGGAGATGCGGATGCAAGGTTTCGGATAGGGGATCCGGATAATGGATCCGAATAGGGGATCCGGATAGTGGCTCCGGATAGGGCATCCGGATAGTGGATCCGGATAGGGAATCCGGATAGTGGATCCAGATAGCACTCAGATCCGGATATCCGGATCCTAAATTATCCGGATCCAAAATTATCCGGATCCGGATAGCAGCTCTAGAGTTTATAGATCTGCTTGTCTAGAACATGTTTCAAACAACTTTTACAACAGTTTATTAATAAAGATTAAGGTTAAGAATGTATATGTACATTCTTTAAAATCAATTCGTTATTAATTAGGCGTATTTAAGGTATATGCACAGCATTGTTTTCTCTTTAAGGTACATAAGTGGTTTATTGTTAATAAATTTAGATACAATTACATTTTTTATGCTAGTTTTCACAATATAGGCAGTGTTTCTATACATTATACCGTGTTATACAGCACTGAGTATGTGTTACCATTAAATATAGATCACTAACCCATTCAGAATGTTGAGAAATATTTCAGGCAAATGACGGCATCTAAGATTTTTTCTTTATTTTCAGAATGTCCAGGCAAATTTTGCGTGAGGCAATTTTTGATTTATAGCGCACGAAGTCAAAGAATGAAAGAGTCTAAGCACTTGTGGAATATTATTCGACAACAACTAAAGCTGTCTTGAATAGAACAAAATATTTCGGCAAGAATTAAGGTGCCAGTTAGGTCTTTGTCAAAAGATTCAGCAAAGATGAGATAAATCGTGCCACAATCTAGAACGATTCCTAAGTTCTAACAATATGCGGTTTCCAGAAAATATTTCATTTCCAGATAATGTTATTCTAGCCGATCTGAAGCGAGTACTACATCTGTGGTAGAACTCTTTAAAACAGGATTCTATTCTGTAGAGTCGACTAAATCGATTCTATTGTTTGGAATAGAATCGTATATCTTGTACTCTATCAACTTCGCTTGTACTATAGAATTGTGCTTCGACAATCTTCGGCAAATTCGTCAAAAAATGTGAAAAAGAAACCACTAGTTTAATCGCGAAATTACTATAAATTTTTAAGGTTTGTTACGTTTTATTTGGTATTGTTTTCGAAATTCAACTCATCATAGATCGTAAGCAAATGAAGCCACGAAGCAAATCACTTGTATTTCATTGTAGATTGTCTATATACCTACGTAAAGTTGCCGTAGCCAACAGCTGCTATGGAGACCATGCCAAACCTGCCCCCCTTAGACATTCACATAAGGGGGGAAGCAAGCATAGGGGCACATAGACTGAAATGCGGTGGAAGCTGGAGAACCCAGAATACTTCGGGGCATGCTAGAATAACCATTGACATTACAAACTCTATTTTTGATATGGGCTGTGATACAAAAATTCCCAAACTCTCCTTTGATAAACCATTCAAAGTTGTCCTAGATTGGGAGGATTGGAGTGAAAAACAGAAACCTGGAATCCGAACACAGATCTGGTACGCAGACAGGTTAAAGAGAACGACAGGTTCTGGGGCTGGTATATATGGGAAAATCCTAAATTATGAAGAATACATGATATGAGGACAATGTACTACCGTGCAACAAACGGAAATACTAGCAATAGAGATATGTGCCCGAAGGGCATTGGATAAACAACCAAAGAGTCAGCTGATACATATCCTATTGGATAGTCAGGTGGCCTTAAAAACTCTAACAGCCTATTAGATAACCTCAAAGCTAGCTTGGGATTGCCTCGAAAACCTAAAAACTCTGGCAAAACACAACAAAGTCAATTTGGGGTGGGTACCGGGGCATAAGAGCATACCAGTTAATGAAGTCGCAAACAAGCTCGCAAGAAGAGGCTCTGCAACTCAATTCACTGGATCAGAACCGGGTCTGGCGATAACTAAGACTGCAGTACCTGGTGCAGTAACTGAGTGGATTACAAAAGCAGACCAGGTACACTGGAACAACGTTGAAAGGCAGTTACACAGCAAACGGATGATGAGGCAGCCACCGTAACAGTTAGCAGCAGATGTGCTAGCTCTTAACCGAGTACAGCCTAGAACAGTGACGAGCCTGTTAACAAGACACGGCTGTCTAAGGGAATATCTGCATAGAATCTTTAAAGATGAACGTATCTGCAGATTATGCAATGAGGTGGAGGAGACAGCCTACCACATTGTATTTAAATACGCTGCATTGGTACAACAGAGACAGTCATTTTTGGAACAAACTAACCAACCAACAGGTCTACCGGAAAGAGGTTTACTATACAGGCTATTAAACCTAGTAAAGGGGACAAACCTGTTATGTAAAGAAACTCACTAGGTATGGAATAATACAATAGGCCTTAGGCCGCGGTGTTAAGGGAATGATGCAAAAACCTATTCCGTACCCAGTGTGCAAATCAAATCAACCTATGTAAATAAAAATTTCTGGAAGATTTTTATTTTTAAAAATATGTATTACCATACTGTGAAATGGGTTACACACCTAAAAAGAGATCACGTGGGTTTCGGGATTAAATGAAAGCCTGGTAGGTACTAAACCTTAATATGAAAAAAAGATAAAAGATACTATGCCGTGTGTCAAGTGAGGCTCACTTCCCCTTTAAGAGTAATGTCGAAAGTTGTTCGAGCAAGTTCTGAATTTGTTATATTGTTTTAAAGTTTCAGTCGTCTAACATTCATACTTTATAAATTAATTAAGAAAAGCTAAACTTGTACGTGGAATTGCTTGCTGTGGGCTGCAAGATTGTAAGTAGAATTGCTTGAATAAAGTATAGAACACATCTAACTCATGCTTCACATGATAAACAAGTATGCCAGTCATTAACTTTATTGCTTGCCCAACGACAAGTAATTGCACTATAAGTAAAATCTTACACTTAAAATGATGCCCCATGATTTTAAAATTACTTAATGAGAGAAGAAGTTGGTTATCAGAAAACTGTTTCATACAACTAACAAATTGTTCATGTAAAGAAACTAGACAGGTGGTGCATGTCTGTATGCGGTACCAATATAATTACCATCACGTACATATGTATATCATGATTACTCGATGGTTAAACTTTTCTATCAAAATATTTTGCCTCATAACGAATATATGGTTGCTATTTCCATATAGAAGTTATAACAATACTCTTCGTTCCAAATATTTATATTTTCTGTCAGTTCCTTGCACTATCCAATATCAAAACTACCATATATGTACGTATGTATCGTTCGCAAATGCCCCCTCTGATATGTCCCTGTTTTGTTAGTTGCTGTAACCGATGTGCATCTTTTTAGATCTTCTATTGCAGTTTTTATAATGTCATCCACATAAGTATGTAGTAAACAGAACGCGACTGAGGCTACTTCCCAGTCTTAGAGCACTCGTGATTGTAAACTCATCTGAATCCATTCTATTCTTAAACCTGTTTTGTATTACTCTTATCATTTTGTTACTTATTCCTTTTTGCCTTAGGCTTTCCCACACTTTGTCTTTTGATATGCTGTCCAACGCTTTTCCCGAATCCACAAATGGAATGCTAAGCATTGGTATAAATGCCTAACTGAAAATCAAGATAAAGTTAGTAGTTTATATCTCTACATTCGCGATATTTTTCCACTTCGAGGTTAATATTAATATAATTCATGGATTATACAAAGTGAAAAAAAGTCAGTTTTTGAGAGGCATCGTATAATCAACTTAAGAGATTGTGGAATGACACAAATTTTTGTGAAGAATGAACATAAAATATGATTCTAGTGTTTTAAGGAAATGGATTACAGCAGGACGTCACCCCAAATACGGTAAAATGCCAAAAATGTCACATTAAAGGT